>BMAW01048501.1:0-72666 GCA_019974015.1 Nephila pilipes
TCTAGAAAGACCTGGTTACTGGTTTACTACGAGCGCCATCTCTGGGTTAGTCTCGGGAGTTATTGATTGATGTGTTATAGCAGTTGGCTCTGTACTCTTATGTTTAATGTTCAATAAGGGACATTAATAAAATTCAATACTACAACATTCTGAAAAATAATTTAAAGTGCAGAAAAGTCGAGTTTCATTTTTCAATACCATAAGGATCCTAAGCATAGAGCTAAAATTGTTGAGTTATGGCTGTTGTACAAATGTAGAACGCAGTTACACAATCTACCACAATCACCTGATCTCAAAGTTATTGAAAATGTATTATCTAAGAGAATAGGCTAAAACCACCAATGAAACATCCTACAATTTTGTTAATTCAATACCACGTCGTCTGGAAGCCATTATTAATTCGAAATAGAATGCAACCAAATATTAAACAAGTTTGTCTTTTTAAACTTTCATTTTAGTTATGCCAGGTGTATACTAAATTTTGTGACTCAGTATGCAGTAGTTTCTGCTTAAAAATTATGTAATCAATTTATTGAATGCGTTTCATTCTTGTTTCTACGTCCAATACATTTTTTCCGTGTAGCCGGGCTGATGCACGTTAAATGTGTCGGGGCCCAAAGTCTTCCCATTGGCTTGGTGGGGATGTTAGAAGAGGGGGGGGGCAGCACAGATGTCCTCGTCACTTGACCGTGGTTCAAATTTATGAGGTCCGTCGCCAATAGCCCTCGTGTTGCTTCTAGCGTGATGTTAATAAAAACTAAACTAAACCAATACATTTTTTAAAATATATTTTATCACTTAGATATTAACTTTATATAAATATTCAGTATTACATTTTTATATTTTCTATTCAAAAAAGGAAGGTGTATACTTAATTTTGGGATCTAATGTATATTTAAACTGTAATTTAGTAAGAAAATAGACTGAAAAAAAATGATTTTTAGGAAGGGGTTCGGAAACACAGAAAAAAGATGTTTAAATTATCTTGGGAGCCTAAGCTATCCTAATCCGAGGAACTTACCCTTGGGACTTCCAAACCACCCTTCTTCTAACAGGATAAGGATCCGAGACTTAGATTTGAGATTTTGTTTCTCGAAAAGCTAAAGTTTAAAATAGGGGTACCACCTGGAAAATAAATATAACGATAGTATCTTGAAAATTAAGCATAGAGAAGCGAAGGTAAATATTCTGTACAGTTTATGTTTCAATTTACCACTGATTAGATTAATAATAATTTCTGATTGCTGCTAATAATTTGAAGGATATCACAATAAAATTTTAATTGAAAAAAGTCACTAAATATTGTTCTAGAATCATCAGTTACGGTCTATTATGTAGTTCTAAAGTTATATTAATAAAGAAGCCACTGAAGACGTGTGGATGATTTCATTAAATTCAAGTCAGAGACGGACCAATCGTATCGTGCATTCAACCCTTAATTATATCAAAACCCGTCGTGATATAATCCATGGACTTTCTGCACGTTACCTTGAACTAGTGGAAATTATTACAGTCTCGAAAGTTAGTGTGATGAATACAGCAATGCATATTTGGCTAATAACCTGATTTGTCACGATAGAAACCCGAATAGAATAAAAATATTTGAGAAGTATAATCATTGGCTCATTTGTGTTGTTTTTGTGTGATATTTATTTATACCAATCAAATAAACACTAATAAATTTCAATCTGAAAAAGATCTCTCACACAATAGTTCTCCTAATAATAAAGTCGTTGCCTGTGGATTTTAGGAATAAAAATAGCATCCAGAACTGCATCGCTTTAGTTTTAAGCAATTAAAACAAATAGTTATTTAGATTTCATTATGGCAGAATCATCAGGATCTTCTGTAAGTAGAAGTTAAATATCATTAATTTTTTTAAAATATGTGTACAGGCTGAAAGAAGAGTTGCAGAAATTTATCTTATTGTTTGAAACGCGCAAAAACATTTTGTTATTCTTTTCATAAAGCAATTGTTTGGTCGTAATTTAGATTGCTTCTTGCATTCTTTTATAATCATTTCGTTGATTTAATTCTGCCATTTAATGAAAGAAGCTAAAGTATGAATTTAAAATGAAATAATATTGGAGAAAAGCAAGAACATATCGTAAAAGTTTGACTGCTAATGTTATAGATCATGTGAAACTTGTGTGTACTTTTTCAGTTTCGTAATATTTAACTATAAGCAGTAATATATATATATATATATATATATATATATATATATTAAAATTTCATTTTTCTGTAAAAGTTTTATTAGATACGTACTAATTTAAAATCAGAAAATTGAAAATGATCACAAATCTTCATTCCAAACTTCTAAACTTAAACTAAATGTTAATACAGAAATTAAATTAACAATTTAAATAAACATTATTCTACTGAGTCTGCTCGAAATCGTCAGTATATGTTTAGGACTTGACAAACGCAAATAGATCCCTGTAATGTATTTGAGAACGAGTTAATGCCATTTTCTTTTTTCTCGAATTCAGTATCTTTTTTATTAAAAGGTCATGTCACTGTTTCTCTAGTATTTTAGAGGGAGTTTGAATGTGTGTGAATTAATAAATGAGAATATCTAAAACAATTTATTATAAAGTCTCTACTATTTACATTTGGCCTAAAATTAACTCAAATGGAAAAGCCTAATTAACTCAAACATATAACATGTTTAATACAAATCGGCATATAGTTTCTGAATAATCTGAGTGGTTTTTTATGAAATGTATCACTGTTAAGTCAATGTTAAACCATATTTTCACCAAATGTACATAAAAATTATTACAAATGCAAATTAAATTTTATCCAAGTAATACGGAAATTTCTTCGTAATAATTAAGATAAGTTATTAAATCATAAACTTTTTTAATAAACGTTTTTCAAAGTCATTTACGTTAAAAGATTTTTATTTTACCCGATTTTTAAGAGAAAGTTTCAGAAATATTTTGCCTACAATGAAGAGAGACTAATGCACTTTTTAACTGGTCTGGTTCCCGGATGTCTTTCATCCCCTCTCTGGAGTTATGTGTTATAACTAAGGAGACACAATCTCACTAGTTATCCTCGTCTCTTTAAAAAGGTTTTAATTTAAGGGAACTCGGCATCTTTTGACCATTTTTTTTTATTTAAGTGTTTAAACTTATCTTTTGTGCATATTATTAACAGTTACTATTAAACAAAATAATTTTACCATGAATAAAAAGGGCTTAATTTGTTACAAATTTTAAAAATTAAATTTTTTAAAAAAATTTCAACGATTTTAAAATTGTTTCTTCTTTCAAAATTATCATTATTTTGACACCAAAATTTTTTTCAGGCTCATAAAAATATATGTAACAACTTTATGAATCTATTTTGTATTAAACAAATTAGTTTTTGAGAAAAAAATTAAAAGGCATACATCTGTGGGGAAAATAGGTCAAATTACATGATTTCTGCAATATTTTGTATTAAAATATTTTTTTCCATTCAAAGTATTGAAAATTGGATCCCTAATTTTATTAAGCATAATTTAACAAACAAACACACCAAAATTAAAGTTGTTTAATAAATATCTGTTAAAGTTTTGTACTTTTAAAGACTATGGTTTCATGAAAAATCCCAAACTGAGAAAACTCTAAAGAATAATAATCAGGAAAAAAATATCAAAACAACGTCTAATTTTTGTAATAATTTGTCAATATAATGTATAGATATATACCTTTAAAATAAAGCATAATAATAAGTTCAATTTGAAAGCATTTAACAAAAATATAAGCATTTATAAAAAGTTTGTCTGAGCCCGAAATTGCGAAAAATTTGAAAATCTTCATCTGACTGCTCTTTGAAAGAGAAATATATTAAATATATTTAAAAATAAATGAAATATGAGATAAATAAAGTAAAAGTATATGAAATGTGCAATAGAAAATTTAAAATATTTTGTAAATTTTTTTTTTTTTGCTACTTAATTTCAATATCTAATATAAAATAAAGTAAAACATGTTTAATCTAAATTGTACTATTTTTTCAATCGGAACGTTTCAAAACTTCGCACAGTCATACCAGAGGTATCAAGGTGCATTTTGAGCTAAAAATTGATCGGCATTTGAAAGGTGCAAAATCCCCCTAAGGTATTTTGCCAATAACCCTGTTGTAGCTTCAAAGTGTGGCTTTAATATACTACATTCAAGTCATCAATTAAAAACACAGTGCCACACAGACGGATTTGGATCTTTCGCTTACGTCAAACTTGTACTCATTTCAAACCTCAAGCATTGCAGGAATCAACAAGGGCATGCGATGCTCTGTACTGGGTATTGTAGCAAATAAAGTTGATGTTTCAATAAACAAAATTTCTTGGAAGGGAGAAAGGGGGGGTTGTTTTTGCCTGTGACGTAATCTTGTTTGTCCATCACTTTTATAAAATTTCTTTTCGTATTGTAACACACTAATTTCAAAACGAGACTACAAATGGCGCCACATGATGGGGTAAATCCTTAAATTTAGGGTGAGGCTTTGTCGTCTAGTAAATTTTGCCAGAGAGAGCTGGGATTTCGTGGAGTAAGGTCTCCTGTCTTTGTCCAATCCTGGACTATGTTTAAATTTACTTCTGTTAAACTTCCTTCCTTCTAAATATTACTGTTAATTGTTTTAATTCCGTCCTTGTAACTGTGATGTTTTATGTCATTAAAAATATAGTATTTTACCCCGAGATGTTGTTGAATTCTTTTGCGTTAAAGCAATTATGGCATAAGAACGTCGGTTACAGTATTCCTTATTCACGTGGTATTAGAGTACGAGACGAAAATATTATGAATAGTTTGCAAGAATTATTGTAGTATTGGACTCTTTATGATATTTTTGAATATATACTAAGCTAATAATCGGAATCGAGGGGAATGTGGAGTATAGGTATTTTCAATCATTCTGATTATGCAATGATTCGATTCCGTTGTTATCTTTCATAAGTAGCCTCATTATTATTCATTTGTTTAAGAAATTGAAATATATTTACAGTGAAACCAATTGTTTGTTTTCTAGAGTTAATCTTATTAGAGACATGATAAGTATTGGAAATCATACTTTAATTTATTCATAAGCGTGTATAATTTCCAATATGTTAAATACTTGTAAAGTAAGAACATTCACTTCTGTGAAACTACAGGAATGGATTTCGATAAAAATTTAAGCAAATCAAATAATTTACAAAAGAATCTTTTTTTTTTTTTTTTATTTATTTATTATTTTTTTTTTTTATTTTTAAATGCTTGAATGCTTGCTTTCTTATTTTTAAATGCATTATTTATTATACAAGTATAATGAACTTGCATATAACACATATTTCCTATAAAAATAATTACTTGCTTTATTTAAAACTCATTCAAATTACTGTTTAAAATGAAATGTATTAAATCATATGAAATAATTTAAATATGCATTTATTTTGTGTGAAGAGAGATTATTAATATAAGATATCTTGTGGGGATGATTAGTTGAAATATACAGTGGCTCAAACAATTGAGGATACACCTTACTTTCACTTGATAAATCCAACTTTTAATGAAAATAACACATTAACTAGAATAGAAGACGTATTTTTACTTTTACACGTAATAAAAGGGTTAATTTACAGTAAAAATAACGAAAATCAACAAAAAAATATCTTAAATTAAAAGTTTCACAAATATTTGAAGTAAACATAGGCAGATCTTTACCTCAAAAAATTAAGGATACACCAATAAAATTTTTTCGATATATTACATGCATAGACAGTATCAGTATTTTGTTGCATGTCCTTTGGCTTTTATAATGTCCTCCAAACGGCTTGGTACCGATTCGACCAATTTTTTAGTGGTATCTGGAGATATTTTATCCCATTCTTCTTGTAACACTTGCTTTAAATGGGCTTTGTTTCTAATCTGGTGTTTTTGGACCGCTGTTTCTAGTGTGGCCCACAAATTTTCTATGACATTGATGTCAGGGGACTGTGGCGGTTTGTGCAATTGCTGTTTACAATGAAAAAGACACAACATTTTGACATTACGTGCCGTGTGTTTGGGGCCGTTGTCGTGCTGAAATATAAAATTTCCATCTAAACCCAATTTTTGAGCACTTTCTTTAAGATTGTTGCGGAGTATGTCTATATAAAGCTTACGATCCATTATACCATCTATAAAAACTAAATTTCCTACCCCATTTGCAGCCATACAACCCCAAACCATGACGGAGCCACCTCCATGTTTATCTGTAGGACGTAAATTTTTTGGATCCAAAGCGGTGTTCGGCTTTCTCCAAACGGTGTGACGACCATCGCTTCCAAAAATGTTGAATTTACTTTCATCACTAAATATAACTTTCTTCCAAAAGTTTTCTGTCTTCAACTGATGAGTTTTTGCAAACTCCAAACGCTTTTTCTGATTTTGTAAGCTTATGAAAGGTTTCTTTCTAGCTACTCGACTGCTATATCCAGCATGTCTAATCACATTTCTCACAGTTTCAGCACTTACACTTCGGCAGATTATTCGAGAAGTTTCTGCAGCTAGTTTGACTGCACTCGGTTTAGGATTAATCTTGATATCTTTTAAAATTTTCCTTTTAGCTACATCACTCAGAATACTTTTCCTTCCTCTTCCACTCTTATTTTGAATTAATCCATCGCGTTTAAATTTCCCAATGATTTTCTGGACACATGAGTGACTTCTACCGACAATTTCAGCTATTTCACGATAAGATTTTCCCTTCTTAAATAACCTTAATATAAATTTTCTTACATCAAACTAGTCTCTTTCCGAGGAGTCATTTTCCATTTAAAATTACAGCTTTATATTCTCATAACCAACTTCAAAAGACAGAAATAACAGTTGAAAAAGTTTAGGATAAAATTTCCCAAACTTTAGTAGCAAGCAAAAAGAAATCAAGTGGTAGTTAAACAAAAATTTCATTTGTGTATCCTCAATTTTTTGAGGTAAAAATCTGCTTATGTTTATTTGAAATGCCTCTAAAAAGTTTTATTTTAGAATTTTGTCGTTGATTTTTCTTTATTTTTACTCTCAATTAAACCTTTTGTTATGTCTAAGAATAAAAATTCGTTTGCACTTCTGGTTAAGGTGTTATTTTGATTGAAAGTTGGATTTATCAAGTAAAAGTAAGGTGTATCCTCAATTGTTTGTGTCACTGTATGTAGTCAAAAAATTAATCTTTGAAGAGCAAGTTTATATTTGCGGTGTAAATAAGAACATTAAATTATTCGCAATTTATAGTTAAAGTCAAATCGGAGTAATATATAGTTAACCTTACAATAAAAATTGGAGTAAATGGTTAATTACGCTTATTTCTGTTCTGTTTCTCCCTATAGGGAAACTCTCCAGGAATTTGAAGGCAAGATGGATAAATTAATTTCAACAGATACCATTCATACAATATCTAACAAAAAACTAGTTTTTGAAAACGTCTATAGCTTGCTGAGGCCTGGTGGACAAGTGGCGTTGCACTTTCTTGTGGATTCTTGTTATTACAACTTTTTAACCGTGTTGCTCGGAATCCCAAAATTTAAAAAAATATTTAAAGTAAGTATATTCATAGTTCTTAAATTTCATTTTATTACAATGTTATTTTTATCAAAGCTATAAAAATGTGTAATACGTGTTTGTAGACAAAGAGATTTCTTGGTTCTTTTTGAATTGGCTTTCGTTTATTAAATATTTCCTCAGTTTCGAAATTAAATAGCACTTTTGTATCCATTTTTCTTCGTATAAGTTCTTTTTATAAGCAATCTTTACGAACAAATAAAATGATTTAGCTCTTTAATCAAAAATTAAGAAAAATTATTCATAAATTCTGGAGTATAATTTCTGGAGTATTAAACGCCTTCCTTTTGTTAGTACGATGCAGGTCAGCCTAATGACTATGGCATGGATCTTAAGTGGATCAAGAGCAATAACCCTCGTGTGACTGAATGACGTAAGTTTAAAATCAACAATTAAAGGAGGAAAAGTCCATAATTCTCTCATTAATTAATTTCTGTCAAGAAAACTTTGTGCTCCTGCTATTATGGGTAAAAATGATTCCTTTGTGAAACAGGTCTATAAAGAAGATTCTAAGTTTGTTCTGTGTGATTTATGTCGAAAGAATACCCAGGTTATTCCATGCGCTTAATTTCTTCTCTAACTAGAATCTCGAAAACTTTCGCTGTCTTGCGTAGGAGTGCATTTTCATCCAAAAATGGAGATGTCTGGACACGCTGCCCCCTTAAAGAGGCTAACATGGTCCAAGGGGACATTACGATCCATACGTTAAAGACGTGTAGCGGGTTTGAGCCCTTATGTATAAAGCCAGATAATCTAAGCGTCCTCGCCTATACTAGTAAACATCTTAACTTTCTATGGTCGTTAATGAGTTCTCCACAGAAAATAAAGTAGAGGAACCACTCTTGACGTTGAATCGGGATTTGTCAGAAAATATGATTCTGGGATCATTTCTGATTATTCAAAATAACATGTTCCTTACAGTAGCGTAGTCATCCGTGTGGTGTCCGGGTGTGATAGAATGGACCCACTGTAGCTCATTCACGTCGTAGGAGGCGAATAAAGTGGGTACCCAATGTTTGGGGGGGTATATCCGGGCACCTTGTGTTTGGTGTTTATATCGGGAAACTTAAGGGACAGACCTTTAGGTACTTAAGGGTTTCATGTCCCCGAGACACATTAGTGATTTTTCTTGCAAATGGGGCATGCTGTTTATGTAAAACGCTGGTGAAGTGCACCTGGATTACCATAGCGATCCTGTTCTATTTTTGGCCCCCCCTTGTCAAACAATTTTTTTTCTCATTTATTTCCAATATATAGTTCACAGCTATTTGGCACTGCACGGCCAAACTTGACCATTGCGCTATTGAAATACTATAACTCAATCACAGTTGCTTAGACTTCCTCGATGGCATGACTGTAGGTGAATGGACTTAATTGGATTCCTTATAAAAAGCCAACTAAAAAAAATCCTCAACATATCGTACTAGCACGAAAACGAGAGTCTGTTGTGGCTGCATGATATACACTAATCAGTTCCCTTTATCTATTGGGTTTGCAAATCCCATTACAATGTTCCTGAAGCTCTCCTGAAAGGTTCGGTGATGAGCATGCATAATTCTGTGCAAAATGGGAACTAGAATACGACGAGGCCTATTAAGTGCAAATTGCCACATTTGTATTACACTTAATGCTAAATATTTGTATTAAATACACCTAGTTTATTTATTTAATCAATGTTTATTACACGTGCTTGCTCCATTGCTATTGAAGTGTAGTGTAAATTTTTATTGATGTTAGAAAAGCTCCATCTATATCTCAAATGTTCATAATTTATATTCTTATGTCAGGAAAGTGTGTTCGCTAGAATATGGTTTTCAGGTTAGATCTTCATACTAAAATACTTTTTCTCTTCGTGATTTGTACTTTAGTATAAAATGAAGAAAATGTGAGTGCACTCCAAATCAGTATTTAATGAAATTTTTCCTGAATTGTCGAATTTTATGCAATAAAATTGTAATAGAATCTAACAATTTTTCAAAAGGATTATTCAACAGTTTTGATAAATATTTTATCATTGTCTATATAGAGTAATTTTTTGTATGGGAAGGAATGCATAGACTGGAATGAAATGTATTAGCTCTAGTATAAGAAACTGAAATGAACGCTAAAATATTTTTCTTGGGTGGGTTTTTTTTTTTTTTTACTTAAATTTTTTTTTAAATAAAATTTATTTTAAATAAATTTTGTTGGGTGGGAGAAAATTTATGTTTTTTTTTTTTTCTTTTATAGAAATTAGATTAATGCAAATGTGGCAACATCAAGAGAAATTACTGTAATGCTTACAACAATTACTTAAAATTATTATCACTCATATTAAATTCTAAAATGCAGATTGTTCAGTCGTAACAAAAGGTGGTACGCTAGCATTTGAGAAAATTATACATGTAAAGAAAGCGAGTTCTAATTGAGATAGAGGTGGGCCACGATAGCCTAGTGGTCAAGGTCGTGGACTAGCGGCTGGTGGTTTTCGTTCAGTCGTATGTTCGATCCTTGGCCGGCATAGCCATATCTGGCTCTTGCGTCAATAAACCTTACATTCACTCACTCACTCACTCGATCCTTGGCCGCCAAAGACCCGCCATGTAGCCGGGGCTGATGCACGTTAAATCTGTTCGGGGCCCAAAGTCCTCCCGTTGGAATGGTGTGGGTGTTAGGAGAGGGGGGGTGCCAGCTCAGGTGTCGTCCTCGTCACTTGACCGTGGTTCAAAATTACGAGGTCCGTCACCAATAGCCCTCGTATTGCTTCTACTGCGATGTTAATAAAATTTAAACTAATTGAGATAGAAAAGACATTTCTAGATAAAAGTAATTAGGAACAAATTCTTGTAAACTCAAATTGAGTGTCGATCTTTATTTTAAAATAGTGTGTAACTAATTGTAATAGAATTTTTCTTGTTCGTGTAATTTAAAAACTATTCGACACTTGCAATCCTTATTTGTTGAAAGAAAAGTTTTTATCCATTTGAAAATAACATCAGGAATGTTTACGTTTACTTAGATATGGAACAGAATTTCATTTAATATGATTTTTACGTCCTTAAATTTTAACCATTCTTTTTGGCAACACAGTTGATCAAATGAAAATGTATTATTGCTTCTATTTTGTAAAAACTGACATGTTTGCTCTTAAAGGGTGAATATACTGCAAATATGTATCCCAAAGAGCGTAGAGCTCATTATTACAAGCAGATGTTAGAAGAAGTTGGATTTCAATATGTTGAATCAAAAGTGTTTGAGAGAAAAAACACAGCCCCTTCAGATGAAGAATGGATAGGTTAGTATGTATGTCTTGAAGAAATTTATAATAGTTTGTTTTACTGAATGTTTGCTTTTAAGGTAACATTTTATATTAACGAAAAGTTTCACTTAAATTAAGTACAATCATTATCAAAAGGAAATCGAAGCACCAAGAACTATTTGCCTGTTTAGAATGTAATTGCATATGCAAAGACATTGAGAAATCACATCCAAATTATTAAATTTTGGTGTCCAATAAATGAATAGCGGGAGCTCTAGCGCATCCAAACTGCCTGTTTAGCAAGTGTATATAAGGGACGGTACTCATTTGGATGGTCAAAATTTCGGTGGCATTTCGACTTTGGATATCTTACGTCCACTGTAGCAACGCCTCTTTGAAGAATTCGTGCCCATTACGAGTAGATGTCAGGATTTGAGAGAGGTTGGTTGGACGATTCGAATTATAGATCGACATCTGTTTCGAAGCGATACAGCGATTAGACGATGCTGGCAAGAGTGGATCAATCACGGTAGATATCAGCGTCAAAACAGCAAAGGTTGATCGAGGACCACAACAGAACGGAAAAAGAAAGTTATTGTGAGAGCAGCTGTTATAGCACCGGATTCATCATTATCAACTTCCCACCGTGTGGCCTGCACATATGTATCTAATATAACCCACAGCAGAAGATTACGAGAGCGGAATTTTCCCTCGCCCCGACCGTTACTCCGCTTAACACATGGATCAATAAGTTCCGAGACTACCCAGAGATGGCGCTCGTAGTAAACCAGTAACCAGGTCTTTCTAGAGTACTAACCTTTGCTTGAAACGTGTCAAAATTTTAAGTCGATCGGACCAGAAACAGCTGAGTTATCGAAGTTGGAGTAAAGTCGTTTTGTAGTTTGTTTAAAAAATGGAAAAAACCGAGTTTCGTGTTCTGATAAAACATTGTTTTTTAATGGGTAAAAACACCGTGCAAGCGAAACAATGGATTGAAAAATGTTACCCGGACTCTTGTCCATCAAAAGCAATGATTTGTCGGTGGTTTGTCGAGTTTAAACGTGGTCGTACCGACACAAATGACGCGGAACGCTCGGGTAGACCTGTGGAAGCCGTTACACCGGAAAATGTGAGTGAAGTGACAAAAATTATAATGAAAGATCGTAAAGTGAAGCTCCGTGAGATTGCTGAGATGACACAGATATCATATGGAAGTGTATTTACTATCCTTCATGAAAAATTGAGCATGAAAAAGGTTTTTTCCAAGTGGGTGCCGTGATTGCTTTCGATGGAACAAAAACAGCAACGAGTCGATGATTCAGAAAGCTGTTTATCGCTATTTACTCGCAACAAAAAAGATTTCTTGCGTCGTTACGTGACCATGGACGAAACATGGATACATCACTACACTCCATTGTCGAAGCGGCAGTCATCTGAGTGGCGCACAGCTGGCGAAAGCCGTCCGAAGCGTCCGAAAACGCAGCAGTCGGCTGGCAAAGTCATGGCGTCAGTTTTTTGGGATACGCATGGCGTGATTTTCATTGACTACCTCGAAAAAGGTAAATTGATCAACAGTGATTATTATATTGACTTGCTTGTGCGTTTGAAGGAGGAAATCGCAAAAAAACGACCGCATATGCAGAGGAAAAAAAATCCTTTTTCACCAAGACAATGCACCCTGCCACAAGTCGATGAAAACAATGGCAAAATTGAACGAAATGGGCTTTGATCTGCTTCCCCACCCCCCATACTCGCCAGAATTAGCCCCCAGTGACTACTGGCTCTTTGCTGATCTTAAAAAAATGCTCCAGGGAAAAAGATTTGGCTCAAATGAGGAGGTCATCGCTGAAACTGAAGCTTATTTTGAAGCGAAAGATAATTTTTTTTATAAACATGGTATTGAAAAATTGGAAAAGCGTTGGAACGATTGTATCACCCTAAAAGGTGATTATGCTGATGAATAAAAAAAAATTTGCAAAAAAAATGTTGTTTTCAATGTTAGTCTCGGGACTTATTGATCCATGTGTTATATCTTGCTCCTGTACACCATCAAGTCCGATTATAGTGGTGTCGAGCTCGGTCAACCTGTAACTGCGCTGACTGAGGTCGTATAATCTTTAGTGACGAATCGAGTTTCCAACTGTGTCTTGATGACATCTGTAGACGTGTCTGGAGGCATTCAGGGCAGCATGGGAATCCTATCCTTACTATCGCACATCACACAAGCCAAAATCGTGACGTTATGGTCTGGGGTGCCATCTCCTTTGATAGCCCGACTCTTTTGGAAGTCATTTCTGGCACATTAATAGCACAGCAGTATATATACTACATTCTACGACCGGTTTAGTTACCGTTCCTTTTGCGACATCCATGATTTACTTTTCAACAAGATAATGCTCCGCAGCACACGGCACATGTTTCAATGAATTGTGTGGAAGTATTCTCTACACTTCCTTTGCCTGCTAAATCACTTGATCGCTCTCCCATAGAGAATTTTCGGGACGTTATGGGAATGGGATTGCAACCATCCCCGAATTTGTTGACACAAATTCGATTTAGTACAACCACTGGAAACAATTTGGCACGAAATTTCGCAGGAGTTCATCAGAGAATTTTATCAATCCATACCACGCCGGGTGAAAGCTTGTATCTAGGCCAAAATTGGATTGATAGTAGCCAATGAGACCTGCGTTTGTAACAGCCAAACTCTGAAGAAAATCTTTCAATTGTTCTAATATTTTAATAGTTTCTCTTTCTATGCAAGTTCTGCACGTCCAACAATTTTTATCGTAATGAGATAACTCTTTGGTGCGTCCTTTTTTTTTATATATAAAGTGTATGAAACGCTTTGCATAGAGTCGAATTTTGTACTATTTGTTTTCGTGTTGATTGATTGTTAGCTTCCGCTAAAAACAATTCATGAGCTATTGGCGAAACTCCACACTAACTGTAACCACGTACAAGATACTACGGTGTAACTTGATCTAGCAACACTCCCTCCAAACATCCAAATAACACCAACGTGTGAATTTTGAGACTCAATTTATGCACATCTTATTATATTCTATTCAAATATACTTTAGTAAAGTCAGATTGGTTAGTTGTTTCTATTAACGTCGAATTAGTAACTACAACAGAGCTATTGGTGACACCTCATTGGTATTGCCTCTTGTGCGACGTTAATACAAACTAAACTAATACACGATCTCGTAATTTCTATCAAGTGATGAGGACGAAACCTGGAGTGGCACCTCCCTTATCTAAATTTGACACAACGCCAAAGGGTGGACTTTAAACCTCGACAGATTTAACGAGCATCAACACCGACTACACGGCCGATCTTCTGTGGCATCAGAACCAGTGTGGTGACTGAGTATGACATAATAGGCCTACTGTAGCTCATTCATGTCGTAAGAGGTGACTGAAATGGATACCTAGGGTCTGGGGGTATAGCCGGGCACCCTATCCCAGGGGATTATATCAGGGGACCTTAGGGTCTTAATATCTTTAGGCAAGTACGGGATTCATAACCTCGAAGCATCCCAGTGATCTTTTTTTTCCTGTGGGGTTTACTGTCATTGGCAAACACAGGTTTCTCTCCCGAGATACCCCAACGATTCTCCTCCATTTGTGACCCATCTTGTCAACCAATTTTTGTGTTTTTACCAATTTTTTAACGTCAAAGCCATAGTTAAAACATTTTTGGCACAACATAGCCACATCTTGCGCCTCACATTCACTCACTCTTAGTATTATCAGAGGCTCAAATCCACAACTCAATGTAAACCACCCATTGCGTGTCTGCAACTATGATTACTAAGCTATTGAGGCCACAATTAATTCAGGAGTAAAACTAATATCTAGACTGAATCAATACCGTCACATAACCACCGTTACTATTCGTGTTTCTGAAAATTGTTAATTAAACCATATTCTAAACTGGGCCACTATCATTTTTATTTTCTTGAATATTTCAGTTGTAGACAATTTTAATGTTAATATCGATATGTGTGTTATAAACAACTTATGAATATCTAAAGTGTTTAAATGTATTCTTATTGCATTCAGTTAAGAGGGGGTGTGTGCCCCGTCCCGTTGCTTGACAGAGGTTCAAAACTACGAGCTCACTCGCTTCGTATTGCTTCTTATTATGACATTATAAAACAAACCCAGCAAACAATCTGATTAAGTATTAACTTTCTCGGGACATAATTTTATTTTTAGCTCGGAAATTTTGAATTGTCCGTTCATTTCGCTCATCAAAAGTATTCATAATATTTTTTCAAAAATATTTCTGAACTCTTAATACTCACTTTGACATTTTGTGGAAGATAGTTAACTGAGATATTGTCATGGGCATCATTCTTATCCCTTGATAGCGGTTTAACGTGTCGGTGATAGCTTTAATTTCTATAACTTTTAAATAAAATTTAAGTTTGAGCTCTTTACACTATTCTAGAACCATATCCATGGTAGCCTAGTGATTATGGTCGAGTATTTAAGGCGACTTTCATTTCCTCCAGTCATAGGCATATGCCTTGATGCCTAGAAAGCTCGGCCATAAAGTAATAATGACGCAAGATAAATGTTTTCGATGAAACAATTCGTACACTTGGTTAAGAAGTTTTGAAACAGACTTGACAGATGAGGTATCGTCTACTTCAATGTTCCTGTTACCACGTGCAGGCGGTTTTCGTCGAATCGTGGGTTCAAGCCCCAACGCCACATAAGTCCCACTGTGTAGTCGATCAAATGCACGTTAAATCAGTCGGAGCTGAAATTCTTCTTTTGAAGTGGTATGGAAGTTAGGAGAAGTGGCGCCAGCTCGGGTATCGCCCTCGTCACTTGACCGAGGTTCAAAGTTATGAGGTTCATCGCCAATCGCAATCGTGTTGCAAAGGGTGACGTTAATAAACATTCAATGAACCGACTTTTGACTTAAACTCGGTTGATTCTTTTGAATATAAAATCACTGAACAGTTTTGTACCGCGATTGCGCACAACTGCTACAAATAATATACGTCTTGTACTGCCGGTGGCACACGTCGTTGTACAAGTCTTCACAACACAAGCAACATGTTGATGGGGATGATGCACACAAAATCTTTCTATGCTCAAAGTTATCCTCTGATGTTGAGAAGAATTTAAAAAATAGGTGCCTTCTCAGATGTCCTACTCATATTTTGACCAAGGTTCAAAATTAAGACGTCCGTTGCCAATAGCCCCCTTATTTCTTCTATTGCAATTCAAAATCATTGGGTTATCTAATTTGTGTCCCATCGTTATGAAATCCTGCACATGGACAATCTGTGTTCTTATCACACACTTAATATCTTAAGATTCATATTATTCTTTAATTTTAAATTCTCATTTTTTTTATATTCTACGTTGAAAAACTTTTTCTAATTTACCTTTTAATGAAAAGTCTACTCATTTAAAAATCTAATGCATATAGTCCAAATGGAATTCCTAAAATATTTTATACAGAAAGGATAAAATTCTGAAGATATTTCCATCAAGTAATATAAAAAAAATTTTTTAACTGAATTTCTGCTTGGGTCAAAAAAGAATTTTTATTTTAATTAATTTTTATTAAATAATTAAAATTAATATAAATATGTATATACATATAACAGAAGCATAATATTAAGTTTCAAAAGAAATTTTTTTCCAGTGATATACACGCTTCGTCAATTACTGTATCTACTCCTACATTTATATAATGCTAAATATCTCCTATAATATTTTTTTTCTCAAATATAAAACTAAAATTATATGAAAATCTAATAAAAATTATGCTTCGGCGAGATTCGATCCGAAAGCGTGAAGAGGGCCGCAGAAACTTAGTGGGGCCATAGCTTCGGATTCGTGGCCGGCGGTTTTCATTTAGTCTCGGGTTTAATCCTTGTCTGCTAAAGTCCCGCCGTGTAGCAGGGACTGATGCATGTTAAATCTGTTCGGGTCCCCAAAGTCCTCCTATTGGTGTGGTGTGGAAGTTAAGAGAGGGGGTGCCAGCTCAGATGTCGTCCTCCTCACTTGACCGAGGTTCAAATTTAGGAGGTCCGTCGCCAGCAGGGCCCATGGTAGCCTAGAGGTCATGGCTACGGATTCGTTACCGGCGGTTTTCGTTCAATCGTGGATTCGATCCTTGGCTGCTAAGACCCGTCGTGTAACTGGGGATGATGCGCGTTAAATCTGTCGGGGCCCCAAAGTCCTCCCATTGTCGTGGTGTGGTAGTTAAGAGAGGTGGTGCCAGTTCAGGTGTCGTCCTCATCGCTTGACCGAGGTTCAAAATTACTAGGTCCGTTGCCAATAACCCTTGTGTTGCTTCTAGTGCGACGTTATTAAAAAAGAAAACTAAAACCAAAGGCATGAATATTCTACGCCGACGCTCTACCAACTTTGCCATTGTAAGACAAATGACATAGTAGAAGCATTGGCTTGTTTCTGAATTGAGAAATGATCGAAAGTTCTGTTAATCGTTTCAACTTTGGATTCATGTTTTGCTACTGCTGGGCATCATGGCCTGACTAAACTGCTTGTGTGTTCTATCTTATCGGAAATAAACCATATTTTGATGAATCATCTTACCAACAGAAATAATGGCGTTTTAAAGAGAAAATTAGATACTCTTGTGCACCATTTTGTTATGTACGATGAAAAAATGTTTTGAACATTAAGAATTATAGTATACAAAAGAAGATACTCGTGGTATACATTTATCTATAAAGGGATTATTTGAATTTATTCCACATCATATTTACTTATTTAAAAATTCTCTATTGCAACAATTATCAGATTGAATTTTTATTACTGGTAAATTTTCATCATAATTTATTAAGTACGAAACTATATATTCGTAATGTCTTTATCTTGTGCGATTTTCAATCTTTAATATTATTAAATAAAAAAAAAAAACATACTAATTTAACGAAATAAAAATTTTAGTTCCAATTTATTTTTGGTTTCAATAATTATTGAATCAAAGTTGTTGCGGAAATTTCTAAATGAATGTGTGGAAATAACTTTTCCCGCCACAGTTATTTAAAAATTCCATTTCTCAATGTTTAATATATATTTTAAGAATTTACAAATCTACTGTTTGCACATTCTTAGCCTAATGAAGAAATTACATAAATGTAAGCTAAAATTCAAAGTCAAAAAATTCTTGCCCAATATAGAAATCTTATTTTCTTATATCATTTTATTTTTAGATCTATTATTTGAAAGGTACAGGAACATTTTCGAAATACCTCCTGATTCTGAAGAAGACATTAAGGAAGAATTTTTCCGAATTTACGTGACAATAATCGAAAAGAATAGAGTAAAATATTGCCACCGCGTTTTGATGTTAAAGATACAAGGATGGAAGCCCTAATAGAGTTCTCGTTCGAAAAAGCAAAAAACTGTTCTTTAGATGAGTTTTTTTTTAATATGAAGATGCAAGTTTATGACTTTAATCTTAAGCTTACTTTAAGGAGATTTTAAAAAATTTTAAAGATGACTCGTGATAATTCTTGTATATGTTTAATGATTTATCATGTTTCCGTACATATAGTTTATGTTTGAACTTCATACATTTTATTTGTATGCGTTACTTAAATTAGTAAAAAAGTATTTGATACATTAATGTGAATTACCTTTTTCAAAACAAAAGAGAAATAGAACCTTCGAAAAAGTTTGATTTCAAATTATATTATCAATTAACCCAAGATAAATTAAAGGTGTCGAAGAGTAAAGGACAGTTCTCAATCATCTTTTACGAGGAACCTTTTTAAAATTGTGCTATCAAATTCAAACAACTTAAAGAGAAACAATTTATTCAAATACCAAAATTGTTTTACTGCCACGTAAATATTGAGAGAAGCTGGTTGAATTTAACACACATTGGATAAGATAATAACTAGATTTAATAACAGACTGGGAAGAGCTACTCTTGGCTAAAAGCATAACGGCTTGTGTTACATAAGAATGTTCCAGACCAATGCTCTGTAAACGTAAAAAATATTCTGGAAGGGTTTTGAAATTTTAGAATTAAACAGGCCAATTAAGCAATTTTAATGCGAATTATTTAATGTAGTCAACACTGAGTTTTGAACCCGTTTACTCAAGCACTATTAGCGAGCATTTTACCTCTGAGCCATGGTGCTTTTCTGGCGCGGTGGTCATAGCTTCGGATTCATGGACAGCGGTTTTCGTTCAGACGCGGGTTCGATCCTTGGCAACTAAAGACCAACCGTGTAGCTGGAGATGATGGACTTTAAATCTGTCGGAGCCCAAAGTCCTCCCGTTGACGTGGTGTGGAAGTTTGGAGATGGAGTGCCAACTCAGTTGTAGTCCTCGTCACTCGACCATGGCTCATAATTATGAGGCCCGCCACCAATAGTCCTTGTGTTGCTTCTAGTGCGACGTGAAAAAATAAAATAAAACTAAGGCAAGAGACTTTTATACTACGTGACATCGTTCGTTCTTTTAAAAACAGCATCCCGCTGCTTTAGAATTCTGTGGTAAGGCTATCGTCCGTGTGCGTTTCAAGGGTCCTGAACTGATGCACTTTAAATATGCTCCGGCCCAAAGTCCTCCTATCGGTGTGATGTGGAAGTTAAGAGAGGAGGGGTGCCAGCTCAGGTGTCGCCTTTGTCACTTGACCGTGGTTCAAAACTACGATAGCCCTCGTGTTGCTTCTGGTGCGACGTTAATAAAAAAAAAACTATTCTAAAACTAATCTCAAGGGTCCTGATTAGACTCGAAAGAATTGGGACGTTCTTCAGAGACTGGTTGCTTTTCCTCTAGGATTAAGTTCTTCAGAATGTGAATCATCTGGAAACTGAATCTGTACATTGGGATTTAGAAGGGAAGAAGTTCCGTCAGTGTCGCGAACTGCGATCAAAGTCTTGAACTTGATATATTACGTCAAGTAGTCGATTTGACAAGGGTCGAAGTATCTTTTAAGTCACATTTCCGACAGTCTAACGACCCGTGTGGTTACCGGGTATGACAGTATAGACCCGCTATAGCTCATGAATGTCGTAAGGGGCGTTTAAAATTAGTACCCAGCGTGTGGGGGTACAGTCGGATACTCTGCCCCTGGGGATTATATCAGGGGACATCAGGGACTTACCTTCTTAGATAAGTACGAGCATCACGATCATCGAGGCACTCTAGTGAGCTTTTTCTATTCCATGGGGTTTACTTGGTGGGAGAAACCCCCCACCATAATTTATTTGCTTTTTTACGACATATTGGCATTTTACACCGCATTTGAATTTTAACTTTTTATCTTTTATGTGTCTTTTTGTGTTAGTCTTGTGTTTTTAATGCCATTATGTCTAATCTATTTTAATAAGTGTTTGGCGCAGCATAGCCTACTTTGGCTGTTGCGCCATTAAATCCTAGAGTCACTCACTCACTCCATGGGGCTTACTGTTTTAGGTAAACACGTGTGACGCACTTTTGGGTTACCCTAATGACCCTTCTCTATTTGCGACCCTCCTTCTTGTCAACCATTTTTTGTCTTTTCAATTTCTTCACGTCCACACCACAGTTAAATTTTGTTTGGCGCAGCACAGGCTCCAGAGTGACCTTCTTGCCATATCCCTTACACGATTCATCATATTTTAATTGACAGTCCAGTGTTTGACAATCATGGTGGTATTTATTTTCATACATCAGTTTTAAGCCAATCTGACTTGGTGGGGGAACACCCCACCATAATTTATTTGCTTTTATAAAACGAATTGGCCTTTTACTCCAGATTTGAAATTATAACTTTTAATCTTTTTATGACCTTGTGTGTGCTCCATGTTTTTAAAATAATTTATTTCTGATTAATATTCACGAATGTTTGGCGCAGTATAGCCTGCTTTGACTCTTCCGCCTTACGACCTTACAGTCACTCACTAACTCGGCGCAGCACAGCGACATTTGACTCTTACGCCAATAAACTTTACATTAACTCACTCACTCCGATAGACTAACTTTTCGTACACGTGTGAAACTCCATACGATTTCTCCATTCATATAGAAGAATATTCCATGACTGCAGTTATACCGCCTTCAATTTTTTTATTGTTCTTTCAGGGTTCGCAATCTCGCTGGCTGTCTAGAATTTTCGACTCTCGATACAAATCCGATTATGTAGTCGTCTTCGGAATTCTTCAGTTTGAATCGAGAGCAAAGAATTGAGGGTTGTCTCCTCTTATGCTTATGCATCAGATAAAACAGTGAGGACCCGGTGGTTGCTTCGCGATGTTGTATGCAAAAGTAACGAAGGGCAATATTTTATCTTAATGTTTCTTCCTGACTTCAAAATTCACAAAAAACCTTAGTCTGTTACTGTTTTATTGAAGTTCTCTCATCCTCTTTGTCTTATCTGTGCCACGCAACGTTACTACTCTCACCGCCTCAGAGTCGCTTCCACTCGATGAGCTCCAATTAACAGCCCAGCATCGCGCCAACGTAATTGGGAAACGGAACATTTCGTTCGAATTTTTAAATGTTGCTAGATTTCGCCAAAATTGCGCCGGTTTTCACATCAGTCGAAACTCGTAAGATTTGATATTAACATAAGGGTATTAGTTTCTGTTCTGAACTTGGTAGTTAATAATGACACCGGTGTTCTTATTTCTTTGCTCATTTCGTTAGGAAAATATGGGGAAGTGCATCCAGCTGATTATTTGCAGAAGTGAGGTTAAAATACCTTTGGGCGTGTTTTGTGGAAGTTTCAGGATACGTATTGGGGTTGTACACAGTTTCATGCTGAGAGAGCGAGATATCTGTTTTAGTTTAGCTTAGTTTATATTAACGTCGCACTAGAAGAAACACGAGGGCTATTGGCGACGGACCTCGTAATTTTGAACCACAGTCAGGTGACGAGGACGACATCTGAGCTGTCAGGGATCGTCCTCGAGATTAGCGCGGTGAAGTGGCTCAAGTGGCAATTCGTCTGTAGTCGGCTAGATCCCTCACATTGGTTCTTGTTTCGGCGGTGTTTCGTCAGTTAGTTCTGTACGCGTCAAAGTAGCCCTGCGCTCCCTGATTTAACGGACGAAACGCGCCGTTTGATCACAATGGAAATATAGGTATTATTTTGCGGTTTGTCAGAAGTCAGCTACTTAGTTTCAGGCACAACCGTTGGTGTCGGCCTTTTCACAACTATTGAGTAAAATGATTGGTGTCTGCGTCATGGACGGACTTCACACCTCTTTTCTATTGACGGTGAAACTTGAGGTTATAGAACTTCCTCTATCTCTTCACGGACAATGGATCCAATCGATTGCGATTGTGCTCCTGGAATTTCGGTATTCTGGGCAAGTACCCGTTGGAGCGTTCTCATACAATTTATCGAATTATATTGATAGATCTGTTTCTTCAGTAATTGATGACATTCGGATAACGTTTGAAAAGTGATCAGGTCTATTTTGGGTAACTGGTCTTAAATTTTTTCTAAGTACTGACGCCATTTTACAAATTCTTCCATTGTTTTGTAATCTTCAGTCAGGTGAACTTGATAATAGACCTCCGTAATACCCGTCATGAGGTGGAACACCTTTTCATCCTCTGGCATTTGAGGATTCATTTCTGGCAAAGAGTCGGCATGCTTTATCTATTATGTGCTTTCCCCAGACTTCTGTGCCCGCCATTTAAGCTCTTCCTTGATTAACTTCTTTGATCGGCTGTTGTCACCAAATAGTTTGGCGAGTTTCGACTTGTATTGACCCAAATTGGTTGAAATTCCTCATATTTTCGAACCATTCCCGTGCTGTTCCGTCCATGAAAAAGTAACTACACGTTTGCCCAGCAGAAATTTTCAATCCATTTATTGTCTATCGCTACTCGGTCAAACTGCTGAGCCCCTTGTTTGGGTCTTTTCCGTGGTCTTCTAGAAAAAACGAGGAATTTATGACCTGATACCTTCAGATATTATAATGATAGACTTGGTTTCCGTAGCCATCTCTGATGTATTTGCTCTCTCAGATGCAGTATAGAGCCCGAACTTAGGGGGAATATTTTGCTGCCTTTCACTTCTTAACGTAGTATGCGGTTCTAGGATGTAGTAGTCTAGCACTATCCTGCGTCTCTATCAAATTTTAAAGTAAATGTATTTTGAATTGAACACACAATAGATAAAGGAATAACAAGATTGATTAGTAGACTAAGAACAGATACGCTTAGCTAAGAACTTAAGTGTTTATATATTACACAAGTATATTTCGGAACACTTCTCTGGAAACGCAATGAATATTCTAGAAGGTTTTAGGAATTATAGAAGAAAACGGAACAATTAAACAAAATTTTAACGTGAATTACTTAATGTTGTCCTTCGGTGCTTGCAGATTTGTGAGAATATTTATTTTCAATGAAATGTCTGATTAAATTTTAAAATTAGATTTTCAGAGCCAAGAAATAAAATTTGGCAGAATATGTCATCTCCACTGAATACTATAGTTACATAAATGTTTTTGAAAGGGTATTTCTTGCAAGCAATAAAAAACTAATAAGACTGCAACGCATTTAAAACTTTTAATTCATTGTAGTGTTCGAAAATGAAGAAAATGTTATTATCTATTGAGATGAAACATAGAAAAGCATAATATACATATTGTGCACAGAACGTAAAAATGCCTCCTTCAGCAATGCATTTGTTCATCAATAAGCATAATGTACAAGTTTTTTTAAAGATTCAGTTGAAGTGGTAGGTCCAAAAATGTTTACTTATCTCAAAAAAATAATATTTCGACATGTGAAATCTAATCAAAATTTCTACAATGACGATACCAATAGACTTGAACGAAGAATCTGTAGCGAATGTGCAACAATACGCAATAAGAACTATTTTACAAATCAAACACTGTACAGCAAGCATACTACAAAAAAAATGTGTACTTTTTTAGCAGAAATTCTAGTAGTATATTGCATAAGTTGCTTTTTGGTGTTGAGAGTAATAATATATCCATTTGCTTGTGACAGCAGTAGCACGTTGTGTCCATCCAATCGTGGGTTCAATCCCTAATGCCATTTGAGATCTTCCGTGTAACGGAGCTGTTGGACATTGAGTCTGTCGAAGCCCGATGTCATGTAGACGCGGTGTGGAAATTTAAATTTGACTGACAGCACTATTGTCCATATCACTTCGACTAGTTTTTATATAACGTGGCCCATCTCCATGAACCTTCGTAATGATTCTGACCAGTGTGGTGACCGGATATGACAGAACAGTCCCAATGTAGTGCATGCGAAAAGAGAGAGAAAAAGAAAACAAAAGAAAGGAAAAAAGAGAGAAAAGGGACAAAAAAAAAACGGAGGAGAGAAAAGAGAGTGTGAGAGAGGGAATGTAAAAGTTAATGGCGCAAGAGCTAGATGTAGCTATGCTGCGCCAAAGAAGATTGTAACTGTGGTCTGGATTTGAACAAACTGAAATAAGACAAAAATTGATTGACAAGAAGGAGAGTCGCAAATAGAGAAAGATCGCTAGGTTAACTAGGGAGCATGTCCCCCGTGTTTATCAAAGACAGCAAACCCCATAAGAAAGAAAAAGATCACTTGGATGCCTCGGGTGATGATGCCCTCACCTACCTAAAGGAGGGAAGTCAGTGAGGTCCCCTGAAATAATCTCCAAGAGCAGGGTGCCTTGCTTTACCCCCAGATGCTGGGTACCCATTTTAAGCCCCTCTTACGACATGTATGAGCTACAGTGGGACTATTATGTCATACCCGGTCACCACACGTGTCGAGAGAAAAAGATATATATATATATATATAGACAGACAGACAGACAGACATATATATATACTCACAGAGAAAGAGAAAATTCTCACCCAAAGGGCTTAGAGTTAAAAACCGGCACATATACACTTCTTTTTAGAAGGGTATCCTTCATAAATGTTATTGAGATTTGGCCTAAATTGTGTCCAAATTAAATACAAAATTTACTATTTTAGCAATTCAAGTACATTCTATAGTAAGTCAGCTTACAAATTATGTGACTTTGTTAAAATAAAAACGTTTGTGTTGTACGCTTTTAGAAACAAATTTTCACTAGTAATTAACTATAAGAATTTCTAAGTGTGGATGAAATCAAAATATATTCTTTTACATTTATTTTATTATGTATTAGTTGTTTTCTCGTAAGCGCAAAAGATTTGAGTATGTTGTCCAATTCTCAGTGTAAATCAAAATCAAACATCTTTTAAAAATGGATATAAGAATTCTGTGAAGTGCAATAATAAAAATTGTACAAAAAAAAAAAAAATTGGCATGCAAGGCAGTATGTATTTTGTTTAACACCGTAAAATGATAGTTTTTCAGTAATACATTTATAGATTTTCTCGATATTTTTTACATAAATATCTAAGATCATTGAAATTTAAAATGTAATAAGATTTCCAGAAATCGTAACATTTTTCAAAAATTACGAAACATTTTTCGTTTTTTAAGCTCTTAAATAAAGCTACATCATGTGTTTTTGTTGATTAAAATAAGTATTCGTGTCGTTTGTTTATTAGTAGAATGTGTTTTTGCAAGACGCAGACACAATAACCATGATAATGAACATATAATTTTTTTTTATTTTCTTGAGAAATGACTATTTGCGGTTTTTTGTAGTCTTGTTAAGAAGATTAATCTCAAATTCGATAAAAATCGGTTAAAAAATATGACCTTGGGTCTCAACAGGATATTACTAAATCATTGCCATTAGACCTTTGCTGCATAATTAATTTCGCTAAAAATATATGTAATTAACACAAAACTTTTCGAGGGTTATCCTTTTATTTCTAAATAAGATTAACAGATGGCAGCACGATAGACTTAAATACTTTAAGACCAGAGGTGGCCAACTTTTTCGGGAAGAGCGCCACTAACTGAACAAAAAGGAATCATGAGTGCCACTGATAACTTTTCCAACATCAAAAGATATTTAGAGATGAAAAAAATGCTATCAATAAGCTGATTATGACGGTTTCGTGCAAACAGCACATTTTTTGTGCATAGCGGAAGTCTGAATCGTGGAGGTGTAAAAAGTAATGTAACAAACTTAAGTTCAAAGTTAGGTTTTATCGTCGATAAACATTATGTAATTATTAAATAGTCAGTACTTCATTAATGTTTCAATTTTTTTACTGAATCATCTATATATTAAGATTAGTTCTTGAAGTTGAAAGTAAAATTTGATATTTAAGGTACATGTACAAGTTTATCTTGAACGATGTTTTGGAATTGTTGTATTCATAACAGACATTTGTTCATTTTCTGATATATGCTGATCTAAATCTACATCAAAACCTTACAACCAAATTGTGAAAACTTGGAAAAAAATCGCTTGTAGGTACAAATTTCCAACACCCAATATAACTTGGATCGCTCACAGATCAAATAAAATCCATATATTTGCTTTTTTAATATAGCGCGTAAATCAATAACAATTCGAATTTGAGCATGAGTGCCACTCAAATTTGAGTTCAGATGAGTAAGAACTAACATCTTGCAAAGAAATTGGTAAAGGGTTTTGTGAAAAGATTAATATTTTTATTTTCTTGAAAATCATCAAACCTACCTCTTAATAAATTCTACAAAACTGATTTTAAATTTTTATATGTATCATAGTTCGTATCCTTATAGATTTTGATTGATGCATGGTTTTGGTTTGGTTGATTTCCTGAATGAATGTAAAATATGTTAATTTTTTTCCACCAAAATCGAACGAAAAAGTAATCGTTTGTTCACAAATGACGAAATATTTAATTTGGTTTGGTTTGGTTTTATTGAACGTTGCAGTAAAAGCAACACTAGGCCTACTGGCGATGGACCTCACAATTTTGACCCTCGGACAAGTGACGAGGACGACACCTGAACTGGCACTCCCTCACCTAAATTCCACACCAACTGTACGTTAAAAAGCAGTGCGATGGAATTGTTTGTGCCACTTTGCTACATTATCTATTTGAATCGCGCTTCATTTTTCAAAGAAACATTTTTTTTTTTTTATTTGAATGCCAAAAAAAGTGCATCAGAAAGAGCAAAAATAATGAAGGTTTTTGCGGAAGTACATCTTTCCTCTGATTTTTAAAACTTTTCTAACCCCAATATTAATGATTCGTTTGTGAGTTTTCCGGAATTTAAAAATTTTCTAAGATATTATCAAATATCGGAAGAAAAATGCAATTCCGCAGTAACAATCATTATTTTCCTTCCTTACGAATGAACCTTGTTTTGTTTTCAAGTATATAAAATTTTGAAAATTTGATTGGGTAGTAGAAATTCTATAGGATTAACATTATGGTCATGAAATCAAAATGGTCGGTACACTGGAGCCATATGTGCATTTATGTCATTATATAGAAATCAATTATAATTTTATAATACTTTCAATATCTTAAAATTAATTACAACTGACATTCAGATTTAAAATTTTTAAAGAGCAACTGCAAAATCCTCCTTGATTAAACTCAAATATACAGAAATATATAGGCACATAGTACACATTAAGTTATATTAACACTCATATTGAAACTATATATCAACACATATAGATTGGCTCGTTTAAGTGGGCGCTTCTTGTTTTAATTTAATACAAGTATTCATTTGTACGCTAATATGTTAACTTATGTACTTTAAGGTAAACTCAATGGTTAATTCAAGGCAAAAGTCTTACTTGATTTGTAGAGTGTATTGAAAATATTTTAATATTTCTGTACGAAATCAGTGAAAATGATAAGAAGTGGGTTTTCGGATCATTGCCCTTAACAGATATAATGAACCATAGTAACTTATTTCAACTTATACGACTCTTAAGGAATAATGACATAATTTTGAAAATGTAGGTGGAATAAAAAAGTGTTTTTTTTTTTTTTTTTTTTTTTTTTTTTTTTAAATTTATATAACCAGAAAAAGACATTAAAGGGAATTTAGTTTCTTTATTTTGTTAAGGGGACTTGATACCTTTCAAATGCCAAAAATCAATGACAATATCGATTTTTCAATTTTTAGCTCAAAATGTACCTTTATATCTTTGGTATAACTGTGCGAAGTTTTGAAAAGATCTGATTGAAAAAATAGTAAAATTTAGATTAAATATGTTTTACTTTATTTTATATTAGATATTGAAATTAAGTAGCAAAATAAATTTTGCAAAATATTTTAAATTTTCTATTGTACATTTCATATACTTTACTTTATTTATCTAATATATTTCATTTATTTTTAAATATATTTAACATATGTTTCTTTCAAAGAGCATTCAGACGAAGATTTTCAAGTTTTTCGCAATTTCGGGCTCAGACAAACTTTTTATAAAAGCTTATATTTTTGTTAAATGCTTTCAAATGGAACTGTATTGTGCTTTATTTTAAAGGTATATATCTATACATTATATTGATAAATTATTACAAAAATTAGACATTGTTTTGATATTTTTTTACTGATTATTATTCTTTAAATAGCTTTTTCTCAGTTTGGGATTTTTCATGAAACCATGGTCTTTAAAAGTACAAAACTTTAACAGATATTTATTAAACAACTTTAATTTTGGTGTGTTTGTTTGTCATATTATGCTTAGTAAAACTAGGGATCAATTTTCAATGTTTTGAATAGAAAAAATTTTATAATAGAAAATGTAGCAGAAATCATATTTTTTTGACCTATTTTCCATAGATGTATGCCTTTTAATTTTTTTTCTCAAAAACTAATTTGTTTAGTACAAAATAGATTCATAAAGTTGTTACATATATTTTTATGAGCCTGAAAAAAATTTTGGTGTCAAAATAATGATAATTTTGAAAGAAGAAGCAATTTTAAAATCGTTTAAATTTCTTAAAAAAATTTAATTTTTAAAATTTTTATCAAATTAAGCCCTTTTTTCATGGTAAAATTACTTTGTTTAATAGTAACTGTTAATAATATACACAAAAGATATGTTTAAACACTTAAATAAAAAAAAAATGGTAAATAGGTGCCGAGTACCCTTCAAAGGTCATCAGGGAAACAAAAATATCAAGGAAAGTAGTCTTAATATGTTAAAAGTTGCATTTTGTGCATTAAAGTAAAATTGGTTTCAAGATTTTAAGAAACTTGGCGGAATAATTACTTTCAATAACAAACTCCGACGAAATAGAAGAAAATGTTTTAAAATTTCAGCATGTCAATAGTCTTAAAGTGGATAATGTTAGCGTAGAAATGATTTATTTCAAAATTTTTGCGTTATGGAGGGATAAATGCAAGCCTTTGAGGAATAATACTGAAAAATCAGAAGATTAGGATCTTTTCATGTTATCAACGTGTTGTGCATCACTTCCAACGAAGCTCTCATCTCTGAAGAAAAGTTGTCTTTGCCATTTTGCTCGCATTTGGTTCAACTTATAAGAATGAGCAAATATTTTCTATCATAAAATTTATTTTAAATAAGATCGAAAGCAGCTTACAATCGAAAATTCAGATTCTTGAATTCGTCTTCTGACGACTGACTAAAAGCAATTCTTGACTAATTTGACATCAAAAGTTCAGGAAAGACATTGATTTCAAAGAGAAAAATGAAGCTTATTCGGTTATGTATAATTTTGTAATAATTCGAATTGGAAGTTTAATTTTTTTGTTTAATATTTAAAGTATAATGTTACTTTTTTCTTAATGCATGGTTTTCTTTCAGTTGCGGGTTCGATCCTAGGCTACCAAAAACCCGCCGTGTAGCCGGGCTGATGCACGTTAAGTCTGTCAGGGCCCAAAGTCCTCCTGTTGGCGTGGTGGGGAAGTTAGAAGATGGGTTTGCATTTAAGGTGTCGTCCTCGTCACTTGACCGAGATTCAAAATAATGTGATCCGTCGCCAAGAGCCCTCGTGATCTTCTAGTGCGAAGTTTGTAAAGAACTAAACTAAACTAAAATTTTCTCAATGAATTTAATTTAGTATTCACCGAAAAGACCAACCACTGATCCGAAATGTATCCTTATTATGCATATATTAGTTGATTTTGTCTCGCATCCAAAAAAGAAATGTCGCCTATGTCTTGTATGAAGCAAACACTTAAAAGTGAAGAAAATTAAAGATATATTTAAAAGTTTATATCTTTAATAATTTAATAATTTTAAGAATTTCGGAACTTGTTTTCCACATCTAACGCTGATGTCGGCCATTGTAATGTGACCCAGCATAAAATCAATACAGGTGATCATCCTCCAATTAAACAATATTCAAGACGTTTGCCTCTTCCTAGGAAGGAAGCAGCTGAGCGGCTAATTAAAGAAGTGGTTGACAAAGGAATTATTGAGGAATCGTTTGGATCCTAGGCTTCACCTATCGTCCTCGTTAAGAAGAAAGACGGATCAACACGGTTTTGTGTTGACTATAGAAAACTGAATGAAATTACGAAAAAGGACAGCTATCCTTTGCCTCGAACAGACGACACCTTGGATTCTTTGAATGGAAGCCAATGGTTTCCGACATTATATTTGAAAAGTGGGTATTAGCATGTTGGAATTCAACCTGAAGACAAAAAAAGACAGCCTTCACCACCGAAAAAGGACTTTGGTAATTAATTTAAGGTAATGCCCTGTCGATTTTGTAATGTACCTGCGACAATTAAAAGATTGATGGAGACCGTGTTACGTGGACTTCCATATGAAACTTACTTAGTGTATTTAGATGACATTATAATAGTAGGAAAAACATTCGAAGAACATTTGAGTAATATTCGTAAAGTATTCCAGAGATTGCAGGAAGCTAACCTTAAACTAAGCCCTAAGAAATGCAAATTATTTCGAAAGGAAGTTTCTTACCTTGGACACGTTATTTCCTCCGAAGGAGTGAAAAACAACCCAGAAAAAATTAAAGCAGTGGTTGATAGGCCTCGTCCAGAGATAGTACACGAGCTTCGAAGTTTTCTTGGACTCTGCATCTATTATCATCGATTTATAAGAAATTTCTCCACAATAGCTAGACCTCTTGGAGATAACGGAAGCAAAATCTAATTTTAATTGGACAGAAGATTCCAGAAATCTTTCAATAGTTTAAAGCCGGCACTGACAACTTCACTTGTTCTGACCTACCCCCGGACTGATGAAGATTTTATTCTGGATACGGATGCCATTAATGAAGGAATAGGAGCTGTGCTATCCCGGAAAATTGGGTACGAAGCGCGTGTCATCGCTTACTTTAGTAAGAGCTTAGGTAAGCCGGAAAGGAATTACTGCGCCCCCGTAAAGAACTGTTAGCCATTGTTAAATCTATATAGCATTTTCATCAATACCTCTATAGACGGAAATTTCTTTTGATGACTGATCATGTTCCTTGAGATGGCTTTTAAATTTTTGGGAGCCTGAAGGCCAGGTAGCTCGTTGGATTCAACAACTTCAAGAATATGACTTCGAAATCCAACATCGCAAAGGAACTTCTCACGGTAATGCAGATGCCCTCTCCCGGAGACCCTGCAAAGAGAGCTGCAAACATTGCGTGAATGCCGAGAAAAAGTTTGGATTGGAAACGGATATTTCCGTGAGATTTCTAACAACTACAGCTTCTGATTCTGGGTCTTCAAGTGATACCCAAAAGGCTCAACTAGATGATCCAGATATTAAGTTAATTCTGGAGAAGAAATTAAATTCGGTCGATCAACCATCTTGGCAGGAAATCACTCCGGAGAGTCCTACAGAAAAACAGTATTGGGCTCTTTGGGACTCCTTACCTCTTAAGGACGGCGTTTTATACCGTAAGTGGGAGAGTGATGATGGAAACTCTTGTCGATGGCAGCTTATTCTCCCGAAAAGTCGAATTCCAGAAGTTCTGCGAGAGACTCATGACAGTGCAAATGGAGGCCATTTTGGTGTCATAAAAACGTTAAGTAAAACTAGAGAGCGATTTTATTGGGATCGACTTCGCGCTGCCGTTGAGAAATGGTGCAGAGAAAGCCACGCTTGTGGAGACAGAAAAGGACCCAAAACAAGAACTAAAGGTCGCCTGCAACGTTACAATGTAGGTGCGCCTTTCGAAAGAATAGCTTTGGGTGTATTAGAGCCTTTTCCTGTGACGGCAAATGGCAATCGATACATCCTAGTATTAATGGACTATTTCACGAAGTGGCCAGTGGCGATCCACATTCGCAAGGAGCCTCGACCATAGCTGAAGAACTCGTTCGTAGTTGGATATCGCATTATGGCGTGCCTATGATATTACATTCAGATCAAGGTACAAATTTTAATTCTGCACTGTTTACCGAGCTGTGCAAACGTTTGGGAATTCTGAAAACTCGAACTACAGCTCAACATCCAAAGTCCGATGGCATAGTCGAGAGGTTTAATCGAACGATTTTAAACCATTTGTCTTCATTCGTTTCGAAGAATCAAATTGATTGGGACATGCATTTGCTACTTTTTCTCCTCGCCTACAGAAGTGCTGGATGGACTCCGTCAGAGATGCTGTTAGGCAGAACGCTTCGACTGCCCTGTTATATCATCTTTGGAAGCCTGACAGATACGCCTTCCTCGCCGAATGAATACATGAATGATTTAGAGTCACGTTTGGAAAGCGTACACGCATTTGCCAGAGAGCGAATAAAACTAGCCAGTGAAAAAATGAAAACTTATTAAGACTCCAGAGCTACAGAGAGCCGATTTTAGGAGGGTGAATCTGTATGTATGCATAAACCAAAGCGACGGAGAGGACTCAGCTCGAAACTGCATCAGAACTGGAAAGGCCCCTACACTGTCGTCAAGAAGTTAAATAACGTTGTCTGAAGAATTCAGAAGTCGCCAAATGCTAAACCGAAGGTCATTCACATTAATCGGCTAGCTCCATATCAGGCGACTAACCATAGTTGTTCGCAATGAGATTGCCGGGACGTCAGTCTGTAAAGAGGGGAACAGTGTTACAAATATGAAATGTTGTTTCTCAGCAATACTGATCGTATGGTTGCAAGAGTTGTTCACAGGCTATCTGGACGCCAAGGTGAAAAGCAGTAATTCGACAACCGGCATTGGCGACAAACGTGGCGAACAATTTGGCATCACGAATCTTCAAGTAGAATCTAATTTCTTCGAGAAGTTTCCAGAATAGGACTGAAACATTGGAGAAATTTCTATGTGAAGTCACATCCGGTCTTCAAGGTATAAATAGACAGAGCCGCTGATCGTCAGTGTCTTAGTCATTCGGAGTGAAAGGGATTATCTTGCTTGCTTTGCAAACTGCGTGATTTAACTGTGGATTGCTGTTTATTTAGTGCTGCAAATTTAAGCAAGTACGATTTTGTTGTCGTCTGTGATATATCATATTGAATCTACATATTAGTTAGTCCTTGTGTATATCCTTGTATAAATTAGAGCAATTATTGTTAATTTGTTTAGTTTGAGGAAACCGTAGATTGAAGTAACCCGAAGCATCATAGAGTTTCCAATATTATCAGGGAGTATCGTAGAGGTTTACTTAATACTAAAAAATAATCGAAATAGAAACTTAATTTTTACTTATTTTTCCTAAGAATTTGCTGCATAGTCACTTTCCAGAGTTATACAGTTCTCCAAGCGCTTCTTGTTTTTAGTACGTCGTCATTTAAGAACGCATTTGATGGAACTTTTTACTGCCCATTACATCAATCTACGGTTTCCTGAAACCAAACTATTCATAACTATTAGCTGAAAATTACATAATTATGCATATATGCATTAATCAGTATGCAGAATAATTTTTATCCAGGTATCTTCTATTTTCCTTGTAATAATTAAAACAGTGCGATATCCCTTGTATTCTACGAGGGTCGTTCAATAAGTCCATAGAAAATCCAAGAAAGCGCCCTCGTAGCTTTGAAAACGGTTTGTTTTTAATGCGCACTAAACTATCCAAGTCTCAGTTACTCATATTAGCGATCATGATGCCATCCTACCTCAAAAAGTCTTCGTCGTAACTTTTTTGGCCTCGCCTCCTTTGAAACAGATTCACTGGATGTAACCCATTGTTTTGATTGTTGCTTGATATTCGGTGCATAATGTAGATTTCAGTTCTCATCAACGGTGATAACTCGACACGGCAGCAATTAAATTTTGAACTGGTAGCAAATGACTACCAAACCAAAACTATCTTATGAATCAATGTCAAATTTGTATCAGCTTAACAGATGAGAGCACCCAATGGTAACAACTATTTACTTCACTGATGCCATATGTCATTAAATACAAGTAATTTTTGAATCACCCTCGTAGAAACGGTAAGCAATTCACAAATGTTTCATAAAAAATAATTAATGTAATTTCATAATATTTTATGTATCTTAAAATTATTTGAAATCTTCATTGTGAATGTAAACTATAACAAAATGACTTAAACTTCCCTGTTTAGCTTATTTAAATGTAAAATTAATTTTTATGGTTATATAGGATGTTTACAAAAAGAAATTCCAATTTTAAAGAACTATAATTACAAAACTATAAATGTTACAAACTTTTTGGTTATGTTAAATTAAAATTAACACTATAAGATTACACAATTAACAATGTTCAATGTTGCCGCCACACGAAAGTTCGATCTTACAAAGATACATTTTTTCCTTAAAATGTATTTATATTTTCTTACATAGTCTCCTTGTAAGTCTACACATTTCTTACAGCGATGCTCCCATCTCTTAAACCCGTCCAAATAGTATACTCGGGAACTTTCTATGCAAAATAATTTTTTTCGAAGGAGAGGGCCTCCTCATTTGATGAAAGTCTTTGTCCTGCGAGCGCAATATTTTTAGATAAAGGAACAAAAAGAGGTTGTTTGGGGGTAGAACTGGTGAGTAAGGAGATTGGTCAAGCAGTTGTAGCCGTAATGTGTGGAATTTCGCTACAGCAACGGCTGAGATGTGAGACGGTGCATTGTATTTGTGAAACATAATTTTTTTCCGCAAATGGGGTCCTTTTTCCACAATTTCTGCCTTCAGCTTGCCAAATAATCATTCGTAGTATGCTCCTGTAATAGTTTTTCCTGTTTGAAGATAATCGAATAAGATAACTCCATGACTATCCCAAAAAATAGTCGCTATCACTTTCTCTGCCTGGGAAACAATTTTTGCCTTTTTTGGAGCCAATTCCTACTTTTCAGTTCCCTGTTTTGACTGTATTTTTGTTTCTGGCGTATAATGGTGCATCCAAGTTTCATTTACAACAGGGGCCACCGAAATTTGTTGATCATTGACCTCCAAAAATTTTAAAAATCTCTTATCGTTCCCTCTATAAAAATCATAACAAAAGATAAAAAAAAAAAAAAAACTTACCTATTTCTTAAACAAATAAAATCATTTAAGAAACAATTAATTCTTTTTTTCTCTTTTGATTTTGACAGAATCAAATATTTATATAAGTCAATGAGTAGGATGTGCTTTATGATTCTTGGCTAATTTAGCAATATTTGGTTAACCGATTTGCTAATTTCAGTCTTACTTCACATCGGAGCTCCATATTCTATTTATTTCTCTTCTTTGTTAAAATAGAATTAACATGACTGAAGCCAGATTCTTACAAGCTTATCAAACAGTCATATTTTAAGAGGTTGTGCTCTAATTTGGGCCATCGTGTGACAAAATGGTGAAAGAATAATTTCTCACAAGTCTGAGAAAGAGAAACCATCACGAAACCCACATATTTTAACCATCAAAAAAGAAAAACTATTTTAAAAAATATGCACGGACGAGAAATTAAATAAGCTTTGTTCTGTTATAAAAACTTTACTAAGTCTATTGTAATTACAAATGGGATCCAAATGAAAATTGTTCAAACTGCATTTCTGTCCATAAATTTGCGATTGAATTGTGTTGGTATTCCTTCAGAGACCCTTAATCGACCTCCTAGATTGGATCGACCCATAATTATACCCATAATTATACCTAGTGGTTAATATAAACCGTTTTACCAACTCCTGATCTACATAAATAATCGGCGCCAAACCTCTGATGTATTGTGCCTAAACTGTGCCAACGGAACGTTGGAAAGGTTCTTTAGAACACGCTTTTTGTCTAACGTGAGCAAACGTTTACACCAAACACGAGGACTGCTTTCTTGTGTCTAAATCTTGATTCTATATATGACAGACACGTCCTTGATTTAATATGAGACAAAACACAAGCTTTAACGTCTTCGATTTTCGATTTGGACGTGGTAGCTTCGTCGTCTTGATCACGAACTCGTGTTTTGCATTGTTTCAGTCGAGTGGTAAGTACAAGTCTCAAGGACAATATAGATCAGCAGGACTGATGCACGTTTCATCTGCCGAAGCTCTACATCTATCAAATGACAGGAGCCTGTAGACAGAAGTACTAGTTCAGAAGTCATCCTCTTTATTATGCAGGTATCATCCTCTTTAATAATTTTTAATAATTACATATGTGCATTTGAAAATTCAGCCTTAAGGACTCATGTCAATGACAAATTATATCTAAGAAGGTAAGTCAATAAGTATATAACAAAAGGCGTTAAATAAAAGATAAACTTACTTGAAAAGTATATTTCTCGTCATAGCCACCACTTATATTGATATAGTCCTACCATCTCTTTATTAGTTTTTCAATAACTGCTGCGAAGAGGTTTTTGAACTTTTGTCTCAACCAATTATGCATCTCATGTTCATCATTTGCATCAATATCGAAACTCGTGTAACCCTGGTGCAATTTGAGCGGATCGAATGGTTGAAAATCTCTTGGCTCTAGGATATGAGATGTAAGGCTCATATTGAAGAAGTTGTCACCAAAACTCTTCAATTTTCTTCAGGGTATAAGTCCTGGCACAGTTGTGTGGGAACACTATTCCTTAATCAATATGCCCGGATGGTTTCTTCGATTTTTTTCCTGAAGATTCAACAAAATTTTGCAGTAGAAGTAATGTTCTAGTAAGAGGTACAGTTTCAATCCATTTCAGGAGATAAGAGAGCAAATATATGCTTGAAAATCCTAAGGCTCTGTCAGCATAGCCTTGCCATCTAACGGTAAGACCTTGAAATTGCATTTTGTACGCAAAGAAGGATACTTTCACATCATTGAGGTTTGTTTTGATTCGGAGTGATAGCTATAAACCCCTGTTTCATCCCCAGTAAATTATTTCAGCCACCTATTGATGTATTTGGAAACAAATTGCAACTAACTCTCCAACTTGATGGCGCGTTTCATATATTCTGAAGGAATCCTTTTCGAAAAAAATGCTCCAGCACTTGTCATAGAATTCGCCAAATCTATGGAGGGGAGCTCAAAATGAAACATAATCTTCCAAACTGAATCTAGGTTTTTTCCCATTAATGATGGATCTGTCAATATCCTGAATTCCCATGTTGAAATGGCACCGGAGAAAGGAGAGAGGTAGGTTTTCATTTATTATGATGAATTTCTATTGGAAGCTCTTGAAAATGAACCTGGTAACTTTTAAGTAAAATCGTAAAATTTCAATGCCGTGGAGTTCAGATTTCAATTCCACTAATCACAAAATTTCAAATAAATACAACCCATTAATCTTGATATAGTTCATGAAATTAATTTGTTTAAAAATATATGTGATGACATTTTCCTGCTAGACACAATAAAAGGTTCTTTAACGAAAATAAAGGAATTTATTTACAGTTTGACATCTAAGTCACTTGAATTCATTCTCCAGATCCTACGTCTATTTCTCGAGTATATTCTATTCCTCGTTATATTAAGTTACAAAACATTTATTGAGCAGATTAATTTGTTAAAAGTAATTATCTCTTTTCTATGTAATAATCAAACACGTAGTTAATTCATTAAGAGTTATTATAATTCCATTGTGCTAGTGAGAAAAAAACATTTTTTATGTAGAGAAACAGATTTAACTAAAGCTTCAAGAAACCTAATTCAGTATATATTACAAAATATTACTCACTTTAAAAACTAATCGTCATGCACTTCGGATTCTTCACACAAATTCAAACAACAATTTCGTTAGAGAATGGATATATTGTGCAGTTAAAATGTTTGAAAAGTAGTATGAGTATTCGGCTGTCAGGATAGTGTGTCAGTTGAAGATATTTTCAGGGCTATTGGCGACGGAACTCGTAATTTTGAGTCTCAATCAAGTGACGAGGAGGACACCTGAGGTGTCACCTATCCCTCCAAACTAGAATTAGTCTTCTGACTATGCAAAAGACAAATGTTTTGCCCTTTAAAAATACTTACAGTTATTCTGCTTTTGAATCTAGAAATTTGTATGTTTTAAATTTTGTAGGCATATTACTAAAGCTTATTTAAATATTTTAATATTAAGTAAGTTTCATAATAATAAATAAGTCTTTAAATTGATATTAAATTAGTTGCATCTACTTTTGTAAAAAGTTGTTCAGATGTCATAGCTTCCCTTAATATACATTTATGTCCAAAATTATCTTTACGTACATAAAATCATGAATTTCACAGAAACTATCAAATATAATTTTGTGAACTTTTTATAGAGTGATGCAACATCATAGCATCTTTATAAAAGAAAAAAAAATAGCAACTCTTGAGACATTAAACTGTTCACGATTTTCTTTTAAATAACCTCAGGTCCTTTTTGGTAATTTGAATTTAATGCAATTATAACTCCTTCATAACCAAAAGAAAAAGGATTAAATAAATTAGAAAAATATAAGAAGTGTGATTATTTGAGTTAAATACATACATATATATAAGTGAATTAAAATTGAAAGAAGAGGGAAGGGAGATAGAGAATAGAAACAAGTTCACAGAAATTTATAAATTAGATTGAATCACCGTAATTAATTGTTTGGATTGAAGCTACCTCTAGATAGAGTAATAAGAGTCGAACCTACAATTAACAAAAATTGTGTGAATTGGAACGAATAATTTAGCAAGCTAAGACCTTATTATAAGAGTATAAACTAGAATTAACCGAGTTGAGAGGGATTCGAGAGAGACAGGTAAGTTAAACATTCTTTGATATATAATAAAGTCTGTTGCCCTTCTATTACATTACTTCAGTTGGAGTTTGATCTTATTATATGTTTAATTAGACTTTAATATAAATGTAGAGTTAAATAATGAGGGAAATAATTCACATACTACATATGATCTAAAACTGTAGCATGAAACAATAGAAATAGCAATAATGTATCAAGGGAAGCTAAAGGGGAAGAAAAGAACAGAAAAAAATAAAAGCTCATGATTTTAACATTAAATGTAATTGCCTTTCACTTGACCTCCATATCACATTGTAGGACCGTATAGGGGCTTACGTCAACAGTTCATTTTCATACCTTCACACCTGCACTAGCAACACAGTCATATTCAACAATGTTCGAAGAAACATTTCTCTTTCTTGACCCTCTCCGGGTGTAAAAATCTATAAAATCGAGTGTTAAACTAAATCTTGATTCATTAGTAAAGAGAATATGGGTCCATTGGTGTTCACCTCAGTTTTGATGATCTTTGCAAAATTAAATTTATGCTTACAAAATAAATGCTTTATTGTGCAGGCATTGAAACAAATATCCTAGCTTTCTAACGAAAATTCATTTTTCAATATGCCTTATGTATTTATTTCCCATGATAGAACTATTCCACCAACATATGAAAGCTTTGGATTCAACTGCAGAGCGATAGATTTCTTGTTACAATGGGCAGTTATTGCCGTATATCGGTCTAGAAAAGCAGTTAAGCTTTTCCGATCTTCTCCAGGCCTCTTTACATTAGTTCCAGAGTTCTGAAAGTGTATCCATAGCTTGAAAATAGTTTGTCTTGAAATACGAGTATACACTTATCTCACTGCCTCCATGATTATTTGTTCAGCTTCTAAACGGCCATTAATTCACCACTTCACAGATTCTTTCGAGTGATACTTTGGAACAATAAGGAAAAACAGTTCTTAGTCCTTAAAAAGTGAAATCAAATACTGTAATGCAAATATTCACTCAGATATTCAGTTTGTGCTAAACTTGATTCAATGTTGCATGCCGTAATGCCTTGATTTACGTTACAGATATCGTTTGATTGCTTTTGATTAAATAATATTTATTAGGCTTGGCATTCAAACATTCTTTGCAAAAATTGATTACATAGATGGGATATTGAATTGAATATCATTATTTTTGGGTATGTTAAGGAAACATTATAGACATTATTATACTTAAATAAGCGTAAGTGATTTATTTAAATAAGTTAATGTAATCAACATCTAGGCATCGGGTGTTCTGGTTCTTAATCTTTTTAAGCAAAGATCACAAAACTCTTATCTTTATTTGCGCCGAAAATTAACACTTCTATTTGTGGCCGCGATTGCCTAGGGTAGCAGTCGGCGTAGTTCTCATCGAGTCGTTAGTTCGAGTCCTGATGCCACTGAAGACTCGCAGAGTAGAAGGGCAGATGCACGTCAAATTTGTCGACATCCGATGTTCTCCAGTGAACGAAGTGTGAAAGATAGGAAAGGGAGGTGCCAACTCAGGTGCCTTCCTGTTTACTTGAGGATGTTCAAAATAAAGAAGTCCGACGTAATAAAAACTATTACAATGTCCATAGTGCCATTAATAAGCAATCAATCAATGAAAATACACTACTACATAATCTTTAAAAAAATGGTTGCCAACCTTTTTGAATTCAAGAAAGCAATGGGAAGAAGGAAATTGCTTGCAAATATAATACCACATTTCGAAAAAATAAACAGAATAACATCGTGGCAGTGGTGTGGTTGCCAACACTGCTTTATAGTGTTATTTTTGTAAGAGAAAAATACCGGTATTGACTGGTGCAAAAATATTTATTTAAAAATCACTTAAAATGAGAGCACACAAATATATTCTTAAATTTATTGCGATACTTAAACGGATGGAACTTCGCAGATTTCAACAATATAGGACAAATAAGTAAAATCATTCGCCACTCCCCTTCTAAATTGTCCAAACTCTCACATTTCTTTTATATTTACCATCGCTGGAAAACTTACTTCGCAAAGGTATGGCGTGGAAAATAATATTAAGTTTCTTATTGTTTGAAATTTTGTTGACAAAATATTGAAAATTGGATTTAGAAAATTAGCCACATTGGATAGTATATACAAAGTATCGATGCAGATGTTGTACATGTTCCTTAAAAAGAAAGTTTTTCTGTTTATTTTTATCTTTCGACTTTTATTTTTGCGATAAACATTACTTCAATTTCAACAAATGCTCAAATACTTAACAAAACTTTGCTGTTAGTTTCCAAGATACAATAGAGACACTCTCACAGAAAATACCCCAGTTGCTAATCTGACGTTTCTCAGATGAAAACTTGAATAAAAGAAGTGCCTGTATTCTCTTCGTTACTCCAAGAGGGTGGGGGAGTTTCACCTGAAGTTAATACCGTTTCATTGTTCTAATTTTTTAAGTGAAATAACTGCAATTGACGGGGCTTTCTTTTTTTATCTAGATAAATCAATCATGCTTTAATCTAATTAATTATTTACTCATATACAAAATCTGCTGTTAAGGTAAATAAAAATAAGAAACTAACATTCCAAAAAACCATATATTATCTACTTAAACAACTTCACAGTGAAGAAACACCCTGTGACATTCAATAGATCTCTGTGCATGCCAACATAGACAGTAATGAATGAACAGACTTGTTACAAAAGGAAGCCAGAAATATGAATCTTACTTCTACTACCATCACACTGATTGATGCAAATTCTGTAGCCATGTGCTGACTTTTAAGCCAATATCCGAAAAAGTCTTTATTTACAGATACTAAATGCTCCACATGAGTAACGTCCATAATAGTAAGACTGAAAAAACTCTCCACAATGACATAAAAATTAATCCTGATAACTCAATCTCCTAAATAAGCTGTAGAAAGTTCATGGGTACTGCTTTGATGATAGAGCATATTTACAGTTGTCCAACTATTTTATAAAACTTTTTAAAACTTAACAATGCCCTTCAGATCTATTTATGCTAGCAGAAATATCTCTACAACGCTACAGCAGCTGATATGATAGTCATTTTCTGTCATTCAAGCCTTTGAAATTATTTAATGGATACTCTGCCTTATCTATGAACACGTTAACAACATCAGTTTCATAATTAGAAAACATTAAACAGTTAAAATGCTCATTATTTCTTTTACTTAGTTTTGCATAATTATTGATCGAGAGCTTTAATTTGACTACAATTATACACATTGTACTCTACTGCAGACTATTAAAAAAGATGACTTGTTTTCAGGATATCACATTTATTTGAGAACATCTTTTCAAACATAAATTGGATACACAATTTCCACTAGCAAAATTTATCAACGTTTGTCTTCACCTCTTGGAACCAAACTCAATTCTATTTTTTTTATCTTCGTTGCCAGTAAATCTTCTAAAAAAACAAAAATATGATCTGGTGTTGCGTATGGCATAAATTTATTTCTTTGTAACAAGTTTAAAACATTTAAAAAAATAAATCTTAATAAAGAATATTAAAAAAAAGTATCACTTTAAGTTTAAATCTTTTGCTTTTAAAAGTTGAATAGATGATATTTTAAAAAAGTATCACATTAAGATTAAATCGTTTGTTCTTAAAAATTGAATGTCACAACATAAATTCAAAATGTGCGAAGAAAGTTTAATGTTTTTTTTTTTAAAAAAAAAAGAACACAAATTGAATTGTTTGTTAAGATCAAATAATAAACAGCAGCAGTGAATCAATTAATGGAAAGCGTATTTAGAAATTAAAACAGATTGCTAAAACGACTAAACAGGTGCGACTTCAAAATGGATGTAACTGCAATTAAAACAGCTGTCAATGCAACATATAATGCTTTGTATAAGACTAATAAAGATAGAAAATTCAGTTAATTTTCATACAATAGTTTCAACACGAAGTAGATAAAATTCCGAATCAGCGTTATTTCAGCAACGCTTAGTAGTAGAAATAAATTCCGCTCCGTTAGCAGAAATACTTTTGAATGCATTGGTTACTGAAATAAAACACGATTTGAAAATTTAAATTTGCAAGTTGCATTTCTATTTAAAGCTGGATTTAAAAAATATTTAAGCAATCAATCTACGAGCTCAAGGGAATTCGGAAGCAGGAATCATGTACTTAGCAGTTACCTTCTTTGCGATTTTGCACTTTTCAATTGATTTTTCATTAGTAAAAGGTAAGGAAAAACATTGCAATATTTTTATACCATTACATTTTTTCAAATAAATAAATAAATAAATAAATAAATAAAAGGGATCATAAGAACTCGCAGGCCGTAAGAGACTTAAACACTTGAAAATATATTTTAATTTATTTAACAGTGTGAGGCTTTAAATTGCGTAGATTATAAAATCCTTTTCACATGGACGTATTTTACCCTCATTCGTTTTCTTCAAATTAAGTAATAGTAATTAATAAATATAATTAAAATTAAATTGTATAGCCGTATAGCCTGATGGTATCATTCAAAATACGAATCAGTATACTATATCACAGCTATTAGAGAAGTTAAATTTTTTCAATAAAATTAATACAGCAAAGATGTGAATGTACTTTTGAAGAGTAATCTTAAACTAAGAAAAACAGGGACGCCAGTATTCCTTTATAAAATATGAGCAAATGGGCTTGACTTATTAAAGAAATTATTTTTCTATAAATATGAGTTGCGGCTTATGAAAGAAAACTGCAGTACGCACCTGTTATTTCTCAAGCAAACCAGTATATTCAATTTAGTGACTTTATTATTGTTCTCATATAAGTCTTTGAAAATGCGTGATATGTGTCTTTATTCGTGAAATATCAAGTGTGTGATTCATTTAAGAGTCACAGAAATCTTAACATCCGTAAATGTAAAAGAACTTCATATTTCAAACCGGTATACCTTACCAATGAAATAAAAGAGAAAATTGCCATATTTACAGCATAATATTCATATGTATTTATAATTCCCTTAACTTCATATAGATTTTTAAGAATCTTAGGAAATAATAAGGAAATATAAATTGCACACAGTTTTCAAATTACAAAAAAAAACCTTTTTTTAAGCACTGGATTCTGAAGCACATCATTAATCATATTTTACAAGAGTAATGTTGAGTAGCAAAAAAATGTTCATTTTAAAAATTATATATACTTCTGAAAAAAAAATTTAGGGGAAAAATATTTAATATATATATATATATATATATTCCACTCGTGGTACGAATATTCATTTTTCTTCGAATTGTCAAAGATACTCCAGAAACATAAGTCAGAATGGAATATTTTAATCAGTTTTATCCTCAAACTAGAAAGAGACGATATTTTCTAAATAAATATCTTAAAACAAGGAAGCATAAGCGCTGAATTTTTTTTTTAATTTTTATAAAAGTAAATGAGGGAACTCCTTTTTTTATTATTTAGAACACAGTTTAAAAACTCTATTATTCCAAAAAGTCGTTATATTTTTCAAGCAGTCCATTGTTTGAATAACTAAATACTGTTTAACATGTAAGTTTTTGTTTTAGGTTAAATGTCTGTTAACGCATTGTTCCGAAATATTTGAACAGTCATGTTTGGGTTGTAGATTGATCGCTCTTGCGTTTATGTATTACTGTATGCTATAATATAATCATTTATATATTCTAATTTTTATCCAGATTCTAATATTATTGAGTTAATATGCAATAGTAAGTTACATAGCTTAGTTTGTCGTCTATAGATAACTATATAAAATCTCATTGAATGGCAACTTTTTTGTATCATAGAGCATATTCTAGAATATATCAGTGGGTGGGGAGAACCACTTATATTTCAATATTACTTATATGTTGTGAAAATTAATATTTCGCTATATATAGAAAAATATTAATCCAAAGATATAATTTTAAGGTATAAAAATTCTTCGTTGAATACTCTTACATAAAATAAATAATTATTTTAATAACACAGATAGAAGCTTACAAATTCTTTGGCTTGCAGTTTGGTAGTAAAAAAATATTCTTTATAAAAATGTAAGAATTAAATTCAGTGTGACTTTTGGTATTGAAATTCATTGGCCTCACAAACATTGGTTTGCAATAAGGCACTTAGGAATATACTCCTACTTAACTTTCAACCTGCCTAATTTTTAAAAATTAACTGGAACAAAATGACAAACTGGTCCGAACGAGGGGACTATATTATGACCGCAATAGCATATGATCCTGCTGGCGTACTTGCGACCTGCGTTGTTCCCTTTGAGTCATAGGCTCAAGACCTGATGCCACGAAAGACCCATCGCCTAGGTGGAATGATTATCGTTAACCCTGGTTTAGAACCCAAATCCTAATGAAGGTGTGGTGTGGCAGTTTAGAGAGGGAATTCCCAGCTCAGCTTTGATCCTCATCACTTGGCTGACCCTCAGAATTACGAGGACCTTTGCCAGTAGCCCTCGTGTTGCTTCTCTGTGTAATGTTAATAAACAATTACTAATCACGATTCGCGTTTAGGTTTTCTCCATTATGAGAATAATTTAAATTTCAATTTTAATAAGGTTCTGCTAGAATATTTCCGAATCATTGGGGTTTAAAACTTGTGTACATAAATGTGTAACGAGTGTCGCAAATATTTGAAGGTAATTTTTTTTTACAATAACGACTTTCTAAACTTCAAGGACCAAACGAAAAATAAATGTTTTTCAATTCTGAAAACATGATATTGTGAAAAATTTGAGTTAGTAAATACAGTTATAAAAAAGGATTTACAGCGTACAATAATTAAATTCCCAATACTGATTTTTGTCCGTTCTAAAAGTATAAGAATCTTAAAGAAATATTTTATGAAAAATGTACAGAAGCGAAAAAATTTTGAATTCCAAAATATCAACAAATTTACATATTTAGAAATTCTCGTAAGATGAAATCGTTATATACAGATTTTCAGGCAACTCTATCCATTAGTCTAGGAAATATTCAAAAACAAAGAAAGAAATGTAAAAATCGCCTTTTAGCGGAACTCTTGTTTGTAAACGTTAGATGTATCGGAATGTTCTGTCCGATTATGTCGTATACACCTGTTCATTTGATTTATATATATGTACCGCTGTCTCACTTTATCACGCTATTTATACGCATGTTACATTCTAACTTTATTAGAACAAAGATGTCTCAAGGCAGTATTGAGACGCAATCATGTAAACCTAGCTACTGATAAAATTATTTTAAGTTATGTCTCCTCGGGTCTAAGAAGTCCCTTCAGATGGTTCCCATCTTCGTTTCTATTGCTTGGAGTGCTAATTATCAGCTAGTGTCGAGTCGGAGTAGTTAAATCGTCATTAGACCCTTAGTTAATTTCCCACGCATCCTTGGGATTTATTTACTGCCTTCTGAGGGAAGAAGAACTGAGTTGACCAATGACAAGCTACCTAAGTTGAAGTTACCGGGAATCGAGCCTAGGTTGGAAATACTCGCAGTCACACATGTGCTAACCACTACACCAAAGAGGCCACTTAAGTTAAATTACAACAATTAATTTCGTGCGAAGAAATGCTTCGGATGCGAGTCGAAATTTAGTGAAAGATTTTGGAAGTGATGCAGTTCCTAACAGTACGTGCAGGAGTTATCTGGGCAGCCATATCGGATGGTTGGTAATATTATCGAGATCATGATCGAGCAAAATTCTTCTTTGACAATAATTAGATTATGGAAAAGCTAATAAATAATTTTATTTCATTTCACAAATAGACAAAACGTACCGGCGAAACTAATACATCATTTTCAGACACAGCAGAAGTAAACCGTGAGGAAAGAGCTCTAATCGAGAGATACATTGAAGAGAAATTTCTATTCTAGAACATATATAATTTGACGATGACGGATTAGAAAAACAGAGATGTGATTTTTTAATGATCACCTTAAAAAAATTAGATTCTACTTTAATCAGTTTTTACCCAGAGTGATAGAGCTGGGTTTATGTTTAAAAAAGTACTTATTACAATTGAAAAGCTTATAAAACCAATACTTCTACACTTAGAAAATTAGAATAAAAGAATTAATATTATTTAGGCTAAATAGAAACTAATATTATATATATATATATATATATATATAATCGTAACTGCTATAAATTTGAATTATTTGCATGCTTTTTAAGTTAATTTTATAACACTCGATTTCACTTTTGTTTTTAATACATAGCTTCAGTTTACATAATTTACTTGTGTTTATTCTTCTGAATCGTTCACGTATCTTCTATTGTATGACTAAAAATTATCTTTTAAAGTTACTTCTTATGTGTGTTAATATATATTTAAAATACTTTAAATTCATCAACATTGGAATGGTCATGTACTTTTTCACCTTATCGAACTTTGGTAAAAAGAGACGTTTACTCAGAAGTTAATCACAGTTTTTTTTCCAGTCTTAAATACTTATTCTAACTTGAAATTATTTGTTTAGGCGAGATTGTATTGTTAAACATGTATTGCTTTAAAATAATGAGACAAACAGCTTCAAATAGTAAGAATATTAAGAAATTCGCTCCGTAAGATAAACAAATAAAAGTTGAGATTTATGGCACAGGAGCCGAATTTGGCTTGGTAACACCAAAATTTGTCGAGACTGTTTTAAAAACCCTCATAAACTACAATTGTATTGTTACAAAATTCCAATTTCTCATGTTTGTGTATGAGGGAAATCAATCCAATAAAAAGGATAATGGCAAATGAAGCTTTATTTACAAATATTGAGTACGAGACGAAGCACAGAAATTTGCATTGATTAACACTACAATCTGGAAAACAAAGCTCTCGTACAGAACTAAACAACATGAACAGATACTAGTACAGCACGTACACAGATTGGCAACACAGATACGAAGCAGTACTTCCAATATCAGTTAGAATTTAGATGGTAATTGTGCACGACGTCAATAGAAATGACTTCATAGCCGACGTGTTTTAGTTCCTTCCGGTACGAAGGCAGAATAGTATTGTAATCCGTACCCTGGAAGAAAGGTTGGTAATAAAGACAAATTTTGAAATTTTACCTTATATTTATTTATTATAATTAAAATAAAAGAGTTCGAAAGCAGAACATTGTATTTTTGATTTAATTTCCCTCGGTGTGTGTTGAAATGCTGGATGATCTGTACATTACCATTAACTTTTATTTCCAGGTGTCTCTCCCGTCCCACCAGGTCTAACTACTTGTATCCCCCAAGCAGAGCATATATTTATCGAAACATTCAGGAGGAACGTACATTCTTCCAAGATCTTAATAAACCTCTTAGACTTGACTGAAACCACAGGATTGGAATACTCGCAATTTATTTATAGGTATGATATATTTTGACGCATTTAATGCGCATTTTCTTTACTATCCTTTTTTGAGTGTTTCTTTAAAATGATTATTTTAATTATATAGGACTTCACCGTGTTAAAAATGTTTCCCATGCTATAGTCCGATAGGCAAACGTCAGCAATTTGGTAACTACTTTTAAATTTTAAAGCAATGTTTTTCTTCAATTTTTATATATTTCTGACGCATATTAAGATATATTCGCTTAATGTCAATTAATGAAACTCCGAACACATTTTTAGGCACGAAATGTTTCTAATTTTCTTATAAGTTAGCGACGTTGTAACACATAGACCCGTTTAAAAGGCAATATGCTTAACATTTAGGAGCATTTCAAACATGCGCCATTTTTCACGTGAATACGTAAAATTTTCGGATCATTTAATATTACAGTGCAGAAGACGAAACATGAAACACATTTTGCACCCAAAAAGGGATTGATTCGTACAGGAATGAGTTGTATCATAAAATAATGCTCCTCTCTAAAGGATAGCGAAGTCCGAAAATAAAATTAATTTATCGGAAAAGATTCGGTTAAAAATCAATTTATCAGTTTTCTTTTCGGAAAAGATGTTCCAATTTCATATCCGATTCTTGTTATTAAGATCTCCTACGTATAAAGATGTTATAGTTAACACGTTGATTTATGTATATCAACCTGTTATGTAATACGTTAGATAAGGAGAACTTACTTTACAATTATCAATATCATCATCGTTAAATTGACCAATGAATGACTTCATTTAGAGTTTGTTCTATTTTTTTTTGTTGTATAAATAAAAAACAATATGTATTGTTCCCCAGGTAGAACTATTTTGTTAAAAAAAGGTTCGTTATTGTATAGATTGAATCAAAGTTCTAACATAAAATTCAGTGTAAAATGAATTATTTACTTATTAACTACGAAGAAATATATAGTACAGCCTAATTAACCAGAAATAATTGTGCCCCCGAGTTGTCCAGATTAAACAAAATTATCTATAAATTGGATCAAGACGTATAATTAAACATTGTACATTAAAAACTTTTTAACATGGGCTATTCATGAAACATTCTTTTACAAACATTTGGGTTTCTCTCTGACTTAATATTTAAGTTTCCAACTTCCTTTTAACAAAATAAAAGTAGATTATACGAATTAAGTAAACTTCAGAAGCGGAATGAATAAATATAATCAAGTAGTATAAAAGCGACAGATCACATAATTAAGGAAGATGAAGTGACTGTAACAGGAGAAGTGTAAACGTGAAGTGTGTGTATGTCACATGATTTGTCGAGACTAGGACCCAAAGCTGTCTGGTTGATTGACTATTTGGTGGATTTACTGGCATAGTATTTCGGTAAGCGTATTCTTTGATATTCTGCAGAAGTTGTAAGTGTTCACAGCAGATGACTAGGAATTGGTTGTGAGCATTCCCTTCATTAGACGATTAATAAATCTTATTTTGAAATATAATTGACTGTGTAGAAAGTAGAAATTTATATTTGTAATTAAGGTAACTTTTAAAATGATAGACGAGATTGGTAATATAGGATAACGTTACAAAAAAAAACTCTGGTTTGAAATAAGGCAAAAATTGGTGAAGAATGGCAAATAGGGAATCAAATCAATATATTCCATATATTGTATTAGATCGGGAAAAAATTATTTGGAACTTGACGTTCCAAGCTCATCTTCACAGACCACACTTGACGAGCTTAATACATTAGAAGAAGCGATTGATCTTCGGTTGTCTTTCTTTGGCGTTTATTCATTTTTTGATTAATTAATTAACTTATATGCTTCATAGTTATATTCGAAGTCCCCATTGGTTTCATTGCTATTGTGTCTGCAATGTATTTCCTTTCAAAATTCAAGTGAGCTTTAATTTCACTAAGTTTTAGATTTAGGTTGTGAGCTGGTTCATTGTGGCCATTTTCATCTCTGTCAGAGCTTTCTCTATTTCAGTCATAGTTTCAACGATCTCCTACTCTATACAAATATGCATGGGTGCTTAAGCGAAAAAGGTACAAAACAATACTTTGGGTATAAATGAAGACTTTATTCAAAGTATACACCATAGGCCTGAACACCACGACCTCATTGATTAAGAACCGAAGGATTTCTTGTTCCCAGAGCTCCTATGGCAGTGACGAGACCCAATCCTTCACAGTGTCCTTGATTCGTCACCCGAGTTGAAACGCTTCCCTTTCAGATGTTTTTCCAGGTGGCCAACCACATGGAAATCGCAGGGCAACATGTCCAGTCTGTAGGGCGGATGATCAAGTTGCTAACACTTGAACTTGGCCAGTTTCGCATGAGTGGCCTTAGAGACGCATTATCTACCCCGTATACGGTCACCATCAGGCGATAAATAGTGGCCGGTTTAGCATCTTCTGCTGTCAGAAATCAGATAATGACTCGCTGCTCTTTAATCGTCGTATTTTGCAATGTGAACGTCATCATGTCATCACACGCACTGTCGCATGAATAGGACGATGGTCTTTATAAGAGCATCTGCTCTCTCCTGCACTTGCGGGTGTCTAAGCATGCTCCAATCAACACCGGAGACTCCATTAGCATTCCTAGAGACGAGCTACATTCTCCCATAGCGGCATGGGTAAATATGTTAACGGTTAGTTGTTACGACGTTTCGTACTTTTTCGTTTGAACACCCCTTGTAATAAACAGTCAGTATTCTTACCATTTACTTGTAGCTAACGATTTCGAACATAAAAGAAAACTAGAAGCAGTTGAACAGTTGATGTGGAGCTATCTTCAGGAAAATATCGTTAAAAAAGTTACTTTTTCAGACAGACAAATTCTAGTATTTATACCTGGCAGTGTTTGACAGCACATTGAATCTTCTAAAAAGTTTTACGATTTGTAGTTGTAGTTAATAAGTGAGAGAAAGCTAATCGATAGGAAATTAAATTTGTTTATTATTATTTTGAAATTAAATTATTAAAATAAAGTTATTACTTGGTTTCCTCATATATATATCTATATATCTATATATGTATATATATATATATATATATATATATATATATATATATATATACTCAAACGATACTCGGAAGTACTAGAGAACTCTGCAGGAGTCGTTGCAGCGAGAGGAAATGATTTACTCTCTTGAATAAGTGAGTGATGATGAAGTTCAATGACACAAGAGCCAAGCGAATAACTATAATCAGGATATCTATAAAATGAAAACAGAAAAAACTTATTAACAAGAAGGAGATTCGAAAACAGGAAAGGATCCCCTGAAGGGAAACCGAGGGGTGCTTCACACGTGTTTACCAAATACAGTATAATTTCATGGGAAAAATAAAAACCACAAGGGTGTATGAGGGTCATGGTTCCTGCATGGAATCATGACCCTGGTAAGTCCGTAAAAGTCCGTTCTTTTGAGGTGTGGAGGAAGCTAGAGTGGTAGGACAGCTGATTGGTTTCTCCTAAAAAATGAAACTGTTTAAATCTGGAAAGCTCAAAGGTAGCATTGGATCATCAATATTGTTTTTTCAATCAGTCATTAAATGCTTGCGTAGAAACTGTCGCAAGGAATTGGTTTCTCTATGTCAAGTTTGTAATTGTCTTTAGTCGGATTAAACACTAGGGCAGGGAAATTTTTTTGGTTTTCAACCTCCCCCCCCCAAAAAAAAAAAAAAAAATTTATATAATTCTCTTATCTACCCCTCTGTAAAAAAAGATTTTAAAAAACTTAACTACTTCTGAAGCGATTCATTTTATTTTGACTAAATCAAATTTTTACATAAATTAGAAGGATGTGCTTGATGACGTTTGAGTGATTAGAAATATTTGGTTCGAAATTTTTAATTTCATTCATAAACCACCTCGAAATTCCTCATAAAATTTATTTCTTTGTTTGTTAAAATAGAATTTACAAGTCAGATTCAACCATTCATGAGCTTGGGAATGCAATTAAAATTAGAAATGCTGAATTTCAAAGTTTTGGACATTTTAGTGCGATATTTATATTCCTCCAAAATAAACTTACACCTGGCCAATGGGAAGATATAGAGCTTCGGCAGATTTAACGTTAACCAACCCCTCTACACATCGAACTTTTATTGGATCAAGATGGAAGTTCTTGACCACAACCACTAGATTTTCGCTATCATGTAAATTATTGAACAGATATTTTAAGAAAATAGAAATAATTGGAATATTTTTCAAATCATTTACAGGTATGCTCTTCTGAAGCATATGGAATGGAAAATGCTACAACCAGAGATGTGCGCTGACATCGGATCCCGTCCTATCGCCAACTTCCCACACCTATCATTGGACATTATGATTAGGGTTTACTCCAAGATAACATCTCGCTACCTATACACAGAAGGCATCCTAACCATAGCAAATGCTCAGCCTCTCGCAAACACTTTTGCCAAAATGATAGAAAACAGCGCCGAGGGCATCCTACTCAGCGAATGCGATTCCAAGTTCGAGGCGATCAACAACGGGTTCATCAATTTTCTATCTTCATTCATCCAGTTTTTGCCTCCCAAAGGGTGGAAACTGTGTGTCACTTACGGAAATTCTTTTCAGCTGGAAGCTGCTAATAACGGTCTTTTGTGAATTTTATGAATAATTGCGATAACTACAACTCTATCGTGTCCAAATTCCGAATTTTTTTGTAGATTATTAAGAATTCAAATTTCGAATCCATTTTCAACGCGCCTGGTTTTGAAACTTTTCAATCTGTAATTCAAAAAAATATATTTTGTTAAAATAAATTTCAAAGCATATGTGTGTGATTTCTGAACAGCCGAGGAATATAACAAAAGAAATTATATCTTATTTATACACTGATGGCACACAACAGATTTTACTATAATCAAAGGGATATTTATATTAACAATTCGATATTCATAATTTACAATTAAATAAATTCCAACTTGAATGCCTCTCCAGATGCCTTATCATTACAAATTCAAGAGCTCTTACATGCTTTATGTACATACTATTCGAACAAAGCGGCAAGTAATTTCTGTTTCCCACTTTTACGGTTTTTTTAAAACCTTTTTATGTATATCACTTTGTGAGTGTGTGTCTCATCAAATTTTCGATCGTTAGTTTAAACAAATTCCCATCAAGCTAGAGCTCTGAAACCTTTGGAATCGTTCTTACTCGCCTAACAATGCAATATTTAGACATTTGCGTCAAGTTTTAGTTAAAATTTTCTTTAATAATGCAGTGTTGCCCAGCCACTTGGCGCGATTTCAAAAATTGGCTCCAAACTTGGCGTGTTTTTTTGGTTGAAAGTTAAGTCCGTAAAACGGGCAGGGTAGCCACATTTGGCAAAATACCGCCAAATAATTCTTGTCGCCAAGGGTGGTTGGGTTAAATTGCATTCCAACCATTTAGTTTAGCAGATGAATTAATTAATTTTAGTCAGTTTGAACGTTTATATGTATTTCACATGGTGTGTGTCTGTCTGTGTGTGTATCAGTGTGTCATCAAATTTTCTATCATTAATTGAACCAAATTCCCATCATGGTAGATGAAATTTTGGGAACCATTCTTACTTGCCTAACAATGCGATATTTAGATATATGCGACCAGTTTTAACGAATATTTCAATAATTATTTTAAATAAACTTAGCCACCATATAAAAACGTTGGTTTTTATCTCGAATTATTTCTTTATTCGCTTCAATATATACCTGAAAAAACGCTATTTGCTTCAATTCACAGATGAAGTAAAGCAGTGGCTTCATAGGAAAGTGAAATCCTTATCTGTCGGGTGCAATAATGCAGTAGATGACGTCGTGAAAATGATGTCTATGTAAACCAGATAGCATGGTCTCCTAAAGAGCGTTCAATGCGATTGAACCACATTATTGGTTTGCATAGACAACGTTTCGGTTTCGTCATGCACATAATACGGCGGCTAGGTAACGGCACCAGTTTCTTAGGAAACAATAACATAAAGATTGGAGGTTTAGTGAAATGACTAATGTATTAATTATGAACATTCTCATAAGTTAAATATTTCTTGCAGTTTTAACACACAACAAAGCACGTAAAAGAAGCCACTAATTTACTATAGGGCAATTGCTTATCATTTTGATATGATACTTCCATATGATATATATTTCAAATGTTTTGAAGGAATTTTTCAAAGGAATGAAAGTAAAAATACAAAATAACGCGTCTAGAAAAAGCGAAAAACATTATTTTGTAAGCAAACAGCAATTTTGTTACAGAAAAATATCTTTGCGAAAAAGCAATATCATGCCTAATAAAGCAGACAGTTCCATTGTCTAATTTTTTTACTTATAAGATAAAATCATCAGTATTTTGAAAAATTTATATTGAACTCTTACCAACTGTCTGTCATGTCACCATATATACATACTCAGAAAAATACATATTAAATTTAATCTAATATAAACACTAACTTTATTCCCACTGTCACAGAATGCAAAGGAGACTAAAGCTATATATTAGATTAATATAAAGTATAGGGTACAAGAGAAGAATAAATTTTTGTTCGATAACGATTATATCTTGGCAAACATTTTTGCTATATATATACAACCTTTAAAACAGTAGTTTCTATGGAAATCAGCAAAGGTGGTATGGCGATCTGCTTTAAAGATTCCAAAAAATTATTAAAGCATTCAATTTACATCCTATACTTAATTATTACCAATAATTTCAGCAAACCTTTACCGGGCTAGGTTTATGTAGATTAGTTTTTATTACCACTCACTAGAATCAACCCGAGGACTACTGGCGAAGGACCTCGTAATTTTGAACCTCGGGAAAGTGACCAGGACGACACCTGAGCTAGCAACCCCTCCTAACTTCCACACTTCGCCAACGGGAGTACTTTGGGCTGCGAAAGATTTAACGTGCATTAGCCCCGGCTACACGGCGTATCTTTAGCAGCCAAGGATCGAACCAGCGACTGAACGAAAATCGCCGGCGACGAATCCGAAACCATGACCACAAGGCTACCGCGGCAATACTAGGTTCATGTACATATTTAAGTGAAATATTGTGCTTGATCATTTGTGCTGACATCGCAATTAGAAGCAACATGAGGGCTATTGCGGTCGTCAAATAACGGTTCTACTTTCAAAAGGAAACCTTAGTTTTAAGGGAAGAATCAATAACTATAAGAATTCAGGCAAGATGGACTAAAATTATTAACAAAATATTGATTGACTGGTTGGTCTTGTGGGTACAAAGCAACAAAGACTATTATCCTCATTGACAAAAAATTAAATCAAGAATACGAAGACCAAAAACATTTTTTTCTTTTTTTTTTTTGCACTTGTACTATTCGAAAATGATTGATTAGATTACATCGTCTGTTTTGGGATTAGCGATTTAAAAACAACAATCAAGATATTTTAGGAACTGATGCAGTATGCGTCTGGATTTGCATAATTTTTATTGGTAGTGTGATTTTTATGCCAATTTTCGTAGTGATATATTGAGTCACCACAAGACTGAAAAAAATTCCAAAATTCTGGAATTTGGCGTCCGTTGTGTACTGCATCCCCAAAACTTTTTCCTTTTTTGGTATTCATTTAGGATTGTTTCCATAGAATCTTTGGTTTGAGTCCGGATATTACTTAAAACCCGGATTATTAACATGCAGCGAGACTGATGCTCATTAAATCTGTCTAAGTTGCAAGTCCTCTCATTCACGTGAGTTGAAAGTTTGGAGAGGAAGGTACCATGACTACTGGACTATTAAGGCCTCATTAAAATCATATTCAATGGTATAATCAACACAAAAATGTATTTTACAAAGCGTTTCGTGTTATTTAAAGTCAAATAATTTTAATTTGAAATTATTACAATAGGATATAATCTACAAATGAAGTGAACAGAAGTAGTTTTTGGTTGAAAATGTTATTAAAGAAACAAAAGGGTGCATAAAATTGTACAAATCATTTCCTTTCGAATAGAGATTATTAAAATCGAAAACACATCACGATATACATCTGACACATATTCAGCGGATGTCCTGGAAAACTAAATTTTAAGCATTCTTTTCAAATGAAGCAATGGATAATAAATATCCACAGTATTATTATTTATTTATTATTATTTACACAGTATTTATTATTATTACACAGTATTTATTATTACACAGTATTTATTATTATTACACAGTATTTATTATTATTACACAGTATTTATTATTATTACACAGTATTTATTATTATTACACAGTATTATTCTTTATAATATTAGCATCATTAAGAAAAGAAAATAGATCAGAAGTGAAATAAATCAAAAATTTTGTAAACGGAGACTCATTTATTTCATCAAAATGCACAGAGGATAATGGATTGGATCCAGTGAACATAATGGGTAACAGTTGAAAGCATACAGATTTATTTTATGAGGAACCTTGATTAATTGCGAAGAAATATCTCTTCCAAAAGTCTTTTCCGGAATAAACTTCTTATCCAAGGGAATAGTTGGATAGCTCTGGGTAAAATAATAATATTCCTCAGTCTCGGTCACAGCTTCGCGGTTGTGATCTTTTCTAATAGCGTTATTAAGGTGGAGCTGAGTTTTTGCAACATACATAATTGCAAGAAAATAGTCGTCGTTTTGATAAAGGGATTCGTTAAATAAATGTAATTCCCCAAGTCCTCAGGTGATGATGTGCGGTATACTTGGTGATGAATCTATCACCTTTGAATAGTCCTCGGTTAGACTTTAAAATTAAAAGTAGTGAAAGACGAATGGAATTTCACTACGGCGAATCGTGGTATCATCTCTAATGTCTTGACCTTTTAACCAAGATGGACTCTAAAACCAAGATCACCGAAAGGTCACATTCTTAGTCAACATAGATAATGAACTATTAGAGCTTATGACGCAAGAGCCAAAATTTTCTGAGTAAACCAAAATATTTCTTTAAACTATAATTTAGAAAAAAATGGGGAGAAAAAATGCTAGTTTTGATAAGGTTCGAAAACACAAAAAGTTAGGTTAAGTACCCCATTAGGGTGAGGGGTACATCCTTCCTTTTTACGAAAGACATTACTCTTCTTAAAAAGGTTATTTGAATTGCAGAGGGGGGGTCATGATTACAATATCTAACCCAATAAAATGCAAATGTTAAAGGTATATGTTTAAGAAAAATCTTATGATAGCTATCTGATTCTTCTAAAGACATTTCCTGTACAGGTAATGATGGCCATTATATGTCATCATATTGACGTGGAATTGATGTCAAGAAAAGTATGCTATATTATATTTTCACTTTAATATTAAATCTTGGTTTAAAATTAAACCTCCCCCAAGGATTTGCTTTCGATAAGCATAGTGACCCTGATGGGATCAGTAATTTTTATTATTTCGCATGATGTTTATTGTCATTAAAAACACATGGGACACCTCCCCTAGCAATCCACCGTTATTTCTCTTTTGATGGTTTTTACAAATGTCTACACCGTAGTTCAGCTTTCTTTGCTCGCCATTGACTGAATCATTAATAGGGTCATGCGTCGCATTAAATTCTATCATCATTTACAATTACTAAGGGTTGATTGATTGATCCTACGGAATATAGAGAAACAAAGGCTATTATCCCGCTTTGGATGTACTTAGAAAGTCTTTGAAACGGATAGAGTTAGACAAAAAGAAATTTCATTACGACAAATGATTATTCTGTAGCGACAAAGAAGAAATATTATATCACATTAAATTTCATACTACCATTCGAGGGTTATTTTTCGTTTTATTTCTGAGAACACTCGTTAATAAATATAAGAGGATTATGTATATAAAAATCACATTTTAGGCTCATTAATCCTATAAATAATTTTCGTGAAAATATTATTATCATGGTTTATAGTTTTATATTTAAATTATACAGTTTTTTATCGACACTTTCGTTAAACATTAAAAGGCTGGGGTTAACAGGATAATGATGAGTGTTACTCGGGTTCGAGCTTCTGTCTTTCGGATCGCTACCGCCTAAAAGGATGGTGCCATCGGGACAATAAATAAAACGACAATATCCTTGAAGTTGAACATAGGCAATAGTTGTTAAACATTATTTTTTAGTTTTTGTCACTTAATAGGGAAGAGAATTTTCGGTCTCTTTCTAATAACTCGAAGGAAGGATTAATCTATAAAATATTAATCGTAAAAGTTCCCTAAATATTGGTGAAGAGCTATCATCTATAGTCTATTACATAGCTCTAAGGTGATTTTAATAACGGATACCACTGCAGTGCACTCCACCGACTAGATTCAAGTCAGAGATAGTCCAATGGGATATAGGATTCAACTCTTAAATGTACCAAAGACCATCTAAATAAAATCTGGAGACTTCTCACGTTACCTTGACTAGGTTAATGTGCTTTTAATGTTAATGAAAGGAATGCGGAAAAAAAGTTTCCGATAGAAATTGAAATATATGAGTGGTTGGTCAGTGACTTATTAATATTTCTTTTGCATAACATTTATCTCTACCAATCAAATGGATGCTAATAAAAATAAAACTGAAAAAAAGGTCTGGCGTACAATAGTTTGCCAAGTAATAAATTCGTCGCCAGAGTATTTTATGAATAAAAGGATGATTCAAAAATTAATTCGCTAATTTTAAACACATAAAACGAATAGTTACTTAGATTTCATTATGGTAGCATCATTAGGAACTTTCGTAAGTAGAAATTAAACATCAATATTTATTTCATAATACGTTTACAGGCTGAGAACCGTTGCAGAAATTTATCTTCTATTCTTTAAAACGTTCAATAGAATTGTTATTTCTTTTTCAATATAACTGCTATGTTGTCCTTCAGAACATGAATTCTACAAATTCTAATGTAATCAATTTGTTCAGTTAAGACTGAAATTTCACGAATGAAGCTAATAAATGGATTTAAACAAAAGGAATATTGGAATGAAGCAAGAAAAATTCGTAACATTTTTAATTCCCATGTTATACATCATGAGAAATTTCTGCTATTGACACCGAAAATCGAATTATTTGTCAAATTTTAATTATAATCAATTATAAATCAGTGAAACTAGTTAGTTTTAAAATTACTTTCTTGTGTTAAAGCTTGATTTGATGTATAGAAACTTAAAAATGAATTGGGAATGATTACCACTTTGAATTCTAAATTTGAAGTGATTACTAGTGGCTGCTGTAGTCTAGTGGATATGGCAGCAGATTCGTGGCAGTCGGTTTACATTCAGTCGTACGTTCGAGTCTGATGCCACTAAAGACCCGTCGTATAGCCTAGAATAATGCACGTTAATTCTGTCTGGGCACAAAGTACTCCCATGGGTGTGGTGTGGAAGAAAAGAGAGGGGTGCCAGCTCAGGTGTCGTCCTTCTCACTTGACCGAGGTTCAAATTTAGGAGGTCCGTCGCAAGCAGGAACCGTGGTAGCCTAGTGGTCATGGCTTCGGATTCGTTACCGGCGGTTTTCGTTCAATCGCGGATTCGATCCTTGGCTGCTAAGACCCGTCGTGTAACCGGGGATGATGCGCGTTAAATCTGTCGGGGCCCCAAAGTCCTCCCATTGTCGTGTTGGGGAAGTTAGGAGAGGTGGTGCTAGTTCAGATGTCGTCCTCGTCGCTTGACCGAGGTTCAAAATTACGAGGTCCGTTGCCAATAACCCTTGTGTTGCTTCTAGTGCGACGTTATTAAAAAAGAAAACTAAAGCCAAAGGCATGAATATTCTACGCCGAAGCTCTACCAACTTTGCCATTGTAAGACAAATGACACAGTAGAAGCATTGGCTTGTTTCTGAATTGAGAAATGATCGTAAGTTCTGTTAATCGTTTCAACTTTGGATTCATGTTTTGCTACTGCTGGGCATCATGGCCTGACTAAACTGCTTGTGTGTTGTATCTTATCGGAAATAAACCATATTTTGATGAATCATCTTACCAACAGAAATAATGGCGTTTTAAAGAGAAAATTAGATACTCTTCTTATGTACCATTTTGTTATGTACGATGAAAAAATGTTTTGAACATTAAGAATTATAGTATACAAAAGAAGATACTCGTGGTATACATTTAGCTATAAAGGGATTATTTGAATTTATTCCACATCATATTTACCTATTTAAAAATTCTCTATTGCAACAATTATCAGATTAAATTTTTATTTCTAGTAAATTTTCATCATAATTTATTAAGTACGAAACTATATATTCGTGATGTCTTTATCTTATGCGATTTTCAATCTTTAATATTATTAAATAAAAAAAAAACATACTAATTTAACGAAATAAAAATTTTAGTTCCAATTTATTTTTGGTTTCAATCATTATTGAATCAAAGTTGTTGCGGAAATTTCTAAATGAATGTGTGGAGATAACTTTTCCCGCCACAGTTATTTAAAAATTCCATTTCTCAATGTTTAATATATATTTTAAGAATTTACAAATCTACTGTTTGCACATTTTTAGCCTAATGAAGAAATTACATAAATGTAAGCTAAAATTCAAAGTCAAAAAATTCTTGCCCAATATAGAAATCTTATTTTCTTATATCATTTTATTTTTAGATCTATTATTTGAAAGGTACAGGAACATTTTCGAAATACCTCCTGATTCTGAAGAAGACATTAAGGAAGAATTTTTCCGAATTTACGTGACAATAATCGAAAAGAATAGAGTAAAATATTGCCACCGCGTTTTGATATTAAAGATACAAGGATGGAAGCCCTAATAGAGTTCTCGTTCGAAAAAGCAAGAAACTGTTCTTTAGATGAGTTTTTTTTTTAATATGAAGATGCAAGTTTATGACTTTAATCTTAAGCTTACTTTAAGGAGATTTAAAAAATTTTAAAGATGAATCGTGCTAATTCTTGTATATTTTTAATGATTTACCATGTTTCCGAACATATTGTTTATGTTTGAACTTCATGCATTTTATTTGTATGCGTTACTTAAATTAGTAAAAAAGTATTTGATACATTAATATGAATTACCTTATTCATTATGGATTTAAAACCAAGAGAAACAGAACCATCGAAAAAGCTTAATTTCAAATTAAATTATCAATTAACCCAAGATAAATTAAAGGTGTCGAAGAGTAAAGGACTGTTCTCAATCATCTTTTACGAGGAAACTTTTTAAAATTGTGCTATCAAAATCAAACAACTCAAAGAGAAACCATTTATTCAAATACCAAAATTGTTATATTGCCACGTAAATATTGAGAGAAGCTGGTTGAATTTAACACACATTGGATAAGATAATTATTAGATTTAATAGCATACTGGGAAGAGCTACACTTGGCGAAAAACATAACGGCTTATGTTACATAAGAATGTTCCAGACCAATGTTCTGTAAAGGTCGCGATAGCCTAGTGGTCAAGGTCGTGGACTAGCGGGCGGCGGTTTTCGTTCAGTCGCGGGTTCGATCCTTGGCCGCCAAAGAGCCGCCGTGTAGCCGGGGCACGTTAAATCTGTTCGGGGCCCAAAGTCCTCCCGTTGGCGTGGTGTGGATGTTAGGAGAGGGATGTGCCAGCTCAGGTGTCGTCCTCGTAACTTGACTATGGTTCAAAATTACGAGGTCCGTCACCAATAGCCCTCGGGTTGTTTCTAGTGTGACGTTAATAAAAACTCAACTGAACTAAAAAAAAAACCAATGCTCTTTAAACGTAAAGAATATTCTGGAAGGGTTTTGAAATTATACAAGAAATTAGCACAATTATGCAATTTTAATGTAGTCAACACTGAGTTTTGAACCCGATTACTCAAGCACTATAAGCGAGCATTTTACCTCTGAGCCATCGTGCTTTTGTGGCCGTGGTAGCCTAATTGTCATAGCTTCGGATTCATGGACAGCGGTTTTCGTTCAGTCGCAGGTTCGATCCTTATCCACTAAAGATCCACCGTGTAGCTGGGGCTGATGGACTTTAAATCTGTCGGAGCCCAAAGTCCTCCCGTTGACGTGGTGTGGAAGTTCGGAGAGGGAGTGCCAGCTCAGTTGTAGTCCTCGTCACTCGACCATGGCTCATAATTATGAGGCCTGCCACCAATAGTCCTTGTGTTGCTTCTAGTACGACGTGAAAAAAATAAAATAAATCTAAAGCATGAGGCTTTTATACTACGTGGCATCGTTCGTTCTTTTAAAAACAGCATCCCGCTGCTTTAGAATTCTGTGGTAAGGCTATCGTCCGTGGGCGTTTCAAGAGTCCTGAACTGATGCACTTTAAATATGCTCCGGCCCAAAGTCCTCCCATTGGTGTGGTGTGGATGTTAAGAGAGGAGGGGTGCCAGCTCAGGTGTCGCCTTTGTCACTTGACCGTGGTTTAAAATTACGATAGCCCACGTGTTGCTTCTGGTGCGACGTTAGTAAAAAAAGACTAAATTAAAACTAATCTCAAGGGTCCTGAATAGACTCGAAAGGATTGGGACGTTCTTCAGCGACTGGTTGCATTTCCTCTAGGATTAAGTTCTTCATAAGGTGAATGGTCTGGAAACTAAATCTGTACATTGGGATTTAGAAGGGAAGAAGTTCCGTCAGTGTCGCGAACTGCGATCAAAGTCTTGAACTTGATATATTACGTCAAGTAGTCGATTTTACAAGGGTCGAAGTATCTTTTAAGTCACATTTCCGTCAGTCTAACGACCCGTGTGGTTACCGGGTATGACAGTATAGACCCGCTATAGCTCATGAATGTCGTAAGGGGCGTTTAAAATTAGTACCCAGCGTGTGGGGGTACAGTCGGGCACTCTGCCCCTGGGGATTATATCAGGGGACATCAGGGACTTACCTTCTTAGATAAGTACGAGCATCACGATCATCGAGGCACTCTAGTGAGCTTTTTCTATTCCATGGGGTTTACTTGGTGGGAGAAACCCCCCACCATAATTTATTTGCTTTTTTACGACATATTGGCATTTTACACCGCATTTGAATTTTAACTTTTTATCTTTTATGTGTCTTTTTGTGTTAGTCTTGTGATTTTAATGCCATTAGTGTCTAATCTATTTTAATAAGTGTTTGGCTCAGCATAGCCTACTTTGGCTCTTTCTCCATTAAATCCTAGAGTCACTCACTCACTCCATGGGGTTTATTGTTTTAGGTAAACACGTGTGACGCACTTTTGGGTTACCCTAATGACCCTTCTCTATTTGCGACCCTCCTTCTTGTCAACCAATTTTTGTCTTTTCAATTTCTTCACGTCCACACCACAGTTAAATTTTGTTTGGCGCAGCACAGGCTCCAGAGTGACCTTCTTGCCATATCCCTTACACGATTCATCATAATTTAATTGACTGTCCAGTGTTTGACAATCATGGCGGTATTTATTTTCATACATCAGTTTTAAGCCTATCTGACTTGGTGGGTTCTTCAGGCGCTGCGAGGCGCTCCTCGCCAAAGGCAACAACCCTGGAGCGCGCTCTTCTTCACTTCCAAGAACTGACTCATTCTCTCTCCTCTTGACTTGCGCTTTGACAAGCTGCTCACTTGGAGCTCGTTGTACGTAGCTCAATGGTGTGTAAATAAATAAATATTAGAATGTGTAGCATGTGCCACTGTTCAAACCCACATCCGCAGCACGCTGCAGAACTCATTAATACTAATGAAAAATTAATTTCAGACATTTAATTTTCTCATTAACCTTTATTTTTATTTACTATCAAGTTAATCTATCGAAATATGCTAATCATTTAAAATATCTGTTAATTTACTTCATATACTTTGAGTAAAGTAACGCATTATAAGAAAGCGCTAGAAATATATACGATTCTGAGAGGAAAAAATGGTAAAAGTTTCGCTGGAGTCCTTTCCACGAAGAAATAACATAATTTTTAACTTCTTTTTCAAGTTAATCATTATATATGGAGTATTTTTTCTCTTAATGATTAAAACAAAAATTCAGAATTCTCAAAATTAAACGAAAATAAAGATTTTAATTTGAATGAAATATAATGTAATCATTTTTTGAAAGATTCTATCTAATTAAAATAATTCTAAGGTTTGAAAATATTTTTAAAAAGCTGCTCATTAGTTTCAAACATTATGAGTAAAAATGATTTACCTTTATCTGAGAAAGTGGATGAACGCGCTGATTCCTCCTCCACAACTCACAAACAATCCTTTACTGGATGAACTTTCGGAAAACAGCAAATTTACTTTTAGATAACCATAGCAAATATTTTCTCAGTGAGTTTGTTATTCGGAAAAAAAACCATCGTCCAGCCACTAATTACGGGTATCGAAAAAGAAACTATCGCGTTTTTCGTCGCCCGATATCAAACTTTGGAACATAACAGAAACAAAGAAGTTTTGTAAAATTTTTTATTTACATACTTGCAGTATTGCAATAAAAAACGCAGTCAGATATAATAGCTTATTTGTTTCTACTTTTTTTTAACTACATAATAACAATACACGTTTGACGGTAAAAGTATATTTCTGAAAACTACATTATTACTAATCTTAAATGCGTGATTCAAAGATATATTCAATCTTTATCGCATTCACTCTTCGATAAAAACTAGTCATTTTAAACTTCCGTTATTTATATTATTATTATTTTTGAAAAATTTAACGTAATGTAGGATATCACTAAAATTATTTGCAATGAGTGAAAAAAAAATGTAACAAATGAAATGGAATTCTTAGAAAATAATTTCCAAATCTTTTTAGTTTGCTTTTAAGTTAATCTAATATTCGAAGTATTTTTTCCTCCAAATGATAAAGGAAATAATTCAAAATTCACAAAATTTAAAGGTTTTACATTGTATTAAATTTCATAAATTTAGTATTTTTATAATTCTTTCTTTTGAAATATTAACTATCAAGACCTTGAAAAAGTTCTCGCAGTTTTTTTGCGATAATCAATGCCTTACTTAAAGTATGTGGTAAAATACATGTCATTCAAAGTAATGCCCATCACTATGCACTATTTTCTCAAATCCTTCTGATAACATATAAATTCTAGCATAAGCCGCACATTTCGTCATGAAATCAAGCGAGCTATTTTTGTGAGCGTAGAAATTTTCGGGCATCATCTGATACATTATCTGAAGATAACTTGAACTTTATTTTATTTACGTTCTGTAGGATTTAAACTCATGCGTTTATACTCTTGTTTTCCATCTACTTTAATCGTAAAAGCCTTCCACTCGAAATCTTCATTTTCATCACCTCAAGTTTTATGTAGAGCACTTGAATACTGAATATTAGTCAAAACTTGTGAATCACCATTAATTAGAGAAGGACATAGCCACATCATCCTGATGCATTTGGTCTGTAACCGAAACTAAGCGTTAATTTTGAATGTTCTGAACTAACTGATTGCAATACACTTTCCGGTTATTAAAGTAATACAAAACCTTACTGAATATGAAAGAAGATTTTAAAAGTAAGATAATTGAATGAAGAATTATTCACACTTCTGTCAATAAAATAATCAAAAGTGAATGACGAAATTAGAAGGAAGTCAAGACTAACAGCATAGGTTAGAACGTCCCACGAGTAATTGATATATTTATCGGTAAGATTTCCAAGTTAACAGCCAAAGTAAGATATTAAATCAAAGAAAAGGCTTCAAATAGTTTCTCCCGTGAAATAAAATCGTCGAATGTTTGAGTAGAAGAATGTTCTTCATTAAGAACATAATTGTTCCAGATTTTCAGAGATCATATCCTGTCTCTATTATATTAAACATGCTTTGTATTAAAATTAGTATAATATTTACAGTTGTTATAATTACAGTAATACTCTAGGGATTATCACCAACTAGTCGAATAGAAAGAGTCGCACATATCACAGGAGGAGGCTATAACGAATTAATTCTCCATGTGGCGTAAAGACGCTATTAGAAGCACGCTGCATAACACTGATAAAAATTAACAGAAATCACTCAAAATTCAAATTCGAATGGTTTAGTTTAGTTTTTATTAACGTCGCACTAGAAGCAACACGAGGGCTATTGGTGACAGACCTCGTAATTTTGAGCCACGGTCAAGTGACGAGGACGACACCTGAGCTGACACCCCCCTCTTCTAACATCCACACCACGTCCACGGGAGGTGAGTGAGTGAGTGAGTGACTGTGAGGTTTCATGGCGCAAGAGCCAAGGTAGGCTATGCTGCTCCAAACATTTGTTAACCTTTAACTTCCCACTGTTGCATTTCTGCAACATATGATTTATTTTAATTTAACAGACTCAATATTTTTTTTAATTACCTACAAATCACTTATCTGTGAAAAGAAGATTACTGCAAAGAAATACATGCTAATTTTGTCACTAGCTGGCAGCACATTTTTCCAGAAATCACAACAATTATAAAAATCTCTGATGCCTCAAGAACAGTGTTTTTGCTATAAGAATAATCCATTATATTTTATGCTTCCTCTTGTTTATTGACAAAATAAATTACCAGGTAAGAAATTTAAACATTTTATTTTCATTTAAAAGTAATTTTGATTTTCTAATGGAAAAAGTTTGAAAGAAATTTGCAGATCTGCAACATTCGTCTTTGGTTACCATTTTGACATGGCCCAAAAGCGTATACTAACCCAAGATGAAATTGATAGATATATGAATAATTTGTATGAATTAAATGAATTAAGTGAGGATGGTCTTGAATATTCTGATGATGATGATGTTGATTTTTTACCTGATTGTGTGTCACCTAATGAAGATTCGGATAGCGACTGTGAAAATAGTGTTGGTTCACAAAATACAATTCAGAATATAAAGAAATCCGATGATTATAATAAATTAAATAGAAATATTTCAGCCAGAGAACCTTTTATAAATTTAACTTTTAAGAATAATAAAACATTGCCAAAAAATATTTTATGGAAAAATCAAAACATTTCATTGAATGAAGAAGTAATAAAATTCTATGGAGATGACACCCTCCGAAGAGAAATTATGGATTTCGACACTCCATACCAATTTTTTAAATATTTATGGACGGACAAGATCATAAATAACATTTATGATGAGAGCATACGATATGCTATTCAAAAGAATCCAAGTAAGCCTTTGACTATATCAAAGAATGAAATAAATCAATATTTGGGTATTTGCATTTATGCATCTCTAGTTCACCTGCCAAACTATAGAGCATACTGGTCAGAAGAGCTTGGATTTGATCAAATTAAAGAAACAATGCCACTTAAAAAATTTGAAACTATTAGACAGTATCTCCATTTTATTGATAATGATAAACATCTACCAAGAGATCATCCTAACCATGATAGGCTACATAAAATTAGACCCATTTATGATGAGCTAAATAAAAATTTTGCTAAAGTTCCTTTAGAAAGGCATCTATCGATCGATGAGCAAATATGCTCAACTAAAGTAAGACATTATATGAAACAATACTTACCAATGAAGCCACATAAATGGGGATTTAAATTTTTTGTACTTTGTGGGATATTAGGTTTTGCCTATAAATTAGAGTTATATTCAGACCAAGAAAATAATGAAAAGTATAGGCAGAAGGGTGAACCAGGTTTAGGTGCTAGTGCAAATGTCGTAATACGATTAGCAAGAATTATAAGTCGTAATAAAAATTATACACTCTACTTTGTTAATTATTATACTTCTATTCCGCTTTTAGCATACTTATCTAAAGAAGAGATATGTTCTCTAGGAACCATAAATAAGAACAGAATTCCTATTTCCAAAATTTCTACTGAAAAAGTTTTCAATCAAATGGAACGAGGACATTCAATGGAATTTTTTGGGAATAATAATGATGTAGAAATCTCTGTGACAGCATGGAAAGACAATAAAACTGTAATAATGGCCTCAACATTTGCTGGTGAAAAGCAACTTGGAAAAGTAATGAGATATGACAAGAAAATTAAAAATCGTGAAGAAATTACCTCATGTCATTGAAGAATATAACAAATAAATGTGAGTAGTTGACTTATTCGATAGCATAATAGATCGACACGAAATATTAATGAGAAGCAAGAAATGGTATATGAGAACTTTTTTCATTTGTTAGATCTAGTTATTGTAAATGCATGGTTACTGAACAAGAGAGTGAAAACTGATAAAAAATCTGAAAATAAAAAAAATCTAATGAATTTACAAAAATTCAAATCTGAAGTTGCATCATGCTTATGCAAAATGGGGTACAATCAAAATTCTAAAAGAAGAAGACCTAGTAATACTTTAATAGAACAAATGTTTCAGACTAAAAGATGCAAAGAGATTGCCCAATCCATTCCATGTAAGGACATTCGTAGAGATGGTATGAATCATTGGCCAATATGGTCAGAAAAACGAATACAGTGCAAGTTTCCAAACAAGCTGAGTGCGAAAAGTCTAAAGTAGGACTTTGTTACAACAAAGTCAATAACTGCTTTAAAATTTTCATTGTATGTAAGGCTGAAGCAATTTATAACAATGAGTAATAAAATCCTCAGATAAAAAAAGTTTTGTAATTTATAGCACTACTGCGCAATGTTGCACTTCTTCAACAAACAAAAAAATGACTGAAATTCAATTTAAAATTGCTTAATTTTTTTTAAATATATTTCCCCCTTTTATTAGTATTTGAGAACTAGCTGATATAATTTTTTCGTGGAAATTTTAAAAAAATGGGAAGTTAAGGGTTAAAATAAATTAAAATATGTAGATTTATAAACAGGTAACACAAAGAAAAAAGTAATACGGGTTAAGAGTTAAAAACTACGGGTTAAGAGAGTTAAGAGGATCGAACCGCGACTGAATAAAAACCGCCGGCCACTAGTCCACGACCTTGACCACTAGGCTACCGCGGCCCCTTAGAAGAGGGAAAGCAGCCAGAATTTATTCGGATAACGGAAAAAACTTTGTTGGAGCAAATAAGGAGTAAAGAAGATTTTAAAGTTAGTTAAAAATCAAGATGAGCAATTTTCAAATTTTCCAACTAGTGAATAGCTGAGTTTGCTTTCCATTCTTCTATTTCGGTGGGCTTTGGGATGCTCTGGCTGGAGTATAGTCAATTAAATTTTACTTGAAAGAATTTAAATTTTACTTGAGTTGATGAAAGTTTATAATTATAATATGAGGAGTTCTTAACTGTTATCGTACAAATTGAGAGAATGCTCATTTCTAAGTCACTTGTTCTTCTTTTGGAAGACTCGGGTAAAGTAGAAGTTTTTACTCCAGCTCATTTCCTCATTAATGGACAGCTTACTTCAGTTATTGAACCTGACATTAAAATTTTAAAAGAAAATAGTCTTAACAAGGTTTCTTCAGTTAATTTGGAAAAAAGAGAACCTTGACTGTTTGAACTACATGCAGCGAAGAACTAAGTGGAAAGTTTAAAAGAATGAGGTAAAATAGAAAATATAGTTGTTCTTAAAGAAGATAATTTATTTTTTTGCAAATTTTCTTTTTAGTTTTTATTAGAGTCTCTCTAGCATCAACACGGACCCGTGTGGTGACCGGGGATGACAGAATAGTCTCACTGTAGCTCATGCATGTCGTAAAAGGCGACTAAAATGGGTACCCAGCGTCTGGGGGTATAGCCGGGCACCCTGCCCCTGGGGATTATATCAGGGGACCTCAAGGACTTGCCTTCTTCAGGTAAGTATGGGCATCATGACCCCGAGGCACCTTAGTGATCTTTTTCTTTCCCATGGGGTTTACTGTCTTTGGTAAACACGAGTGACGCACTCCCGGGATACCCTAGCGATCCTTCTCTATTTTCGACCCTCCTTCTTGTCAACCATTTTTCCTTTTTTTTTCAACTTCACGTCTAGACCACAGTTTAATCTTGTTTGGCGCAGCATAGCCATATTTGGCTCTTGCGCCAATAAACTTTATATTCATTCATTATATTCATTCACTAGCATCAACACGAGGTCTATTGGCGACGGATCTCATAATTCTAAGTTTAGTTTTTATTAACATCGCACTAGAAGCAACATGAGAACTAGTGGCGACGGACCTCGTAATTTTGAACCACGGTCAAGTGACAAGGACGAGCCTGACCTGGCACACCCCTCTCCTCACATCCACACCACGCCAACGGGAGGACTTTGGGCCCCTACAGATTTAACATGCATCAGTAACGGCTACACAACGGGTTCATAGCAACCAAGGATCGGGTATTTTTTATTTATTAACGTCGCACTAGAAGCAACACGAGGGCTATTGGCGACGGACCTCATAATTTTGAACCACGGTCAAGTGACGAGGACGACACCTGACGACCAAGGATCGAACTCGTGACTGAACGAAAACCACCAGCTTCGAATCCGAAGCCATGACCACTACGCTACCGAGGCCAATCCTCCTTGCAAATTGGCACTAGGTAAAATTATCATTTTTCTCTACGTATGATATTGTGTTTAAGTAGTAATAGTGAAGACTTCATTCGGTGAATTTAAACACCCAATTACAATTTTTTTTTACTTAGTAATGAGTAGTATTTGATTGTTTTATGCGTTTCAATATTTTCATTTGTGTATCATTAATATGTCAACTTTTTAGTATATTGAACTGTGAAATTTAATATTACGTGTATATGTGAGTTGAAAACAATTTGTTCCAACCAGCCATTCATTATCTCTTGCGGCGAAATGTAAAACAGGTCAGTGTTCGTTGTGCTGCGAGATAGTACGGTCGCAAGATGAGCGACTGGAGTGGTTTTTAATGTGTTGAGAAATAAAAAAAATATAATAGAGACAAGTGGACTTTATTTATGAGTAAAAAAAAAGGTCCTTCAAGATGCGTGTGTGTGAACAGTATTAAATAATATACTTATGAATGAGACTGTTTTAAAGAATATTTACAATCCTTTATATTATGTTTCCTTTATATTATTTAGCTCCGATGGCTCAGAGGTAAAGTGCTCGTCTACAATTCTAGTGTTCACCGGTACAAAACCGATTATTGACTACATTAAGTAATTCACGGTAAAGTTATATTTAATACTAAGACCTTCAAGAATATTCCTTTCATTTCCAGAGCAGTGATCTGAATTATTCTTATGTAACTTATGAACCTTTTTGTTCCCCGCCAAATGTAGCTCTTGTTATTCTCTTATCTCTAACGTGTTTAATTTAATCGGATGCTATATTTTTGTGATAATACAGTCATTTCGATATTTGAATAGATTGCTTCATTTTTAACAGCACAATTTTTTTTGAAAAGTATCCTATTTTTAGAGAAGGTAATGAATAGTCATTTATATTCTTTGACACATTCGAGATCCTTGGTATAATCCATAAAATAATTTCAAAATTAAATAACCTTGTTATGTTGTGGTTCTCTTTATCTTTTGTTTTTGAACTGATTATTGAAAAAGAAAATTCACATTAACGTGTTATATAGTTTATTAGAAAAAGTACCGAATACAAATAAAAATGTATAAAGTTCAAATACAAAGACTATATACAGAAAAATGATCAATTGCTTATAATATTCATGAATTGAAACTTGTCATCACATTAAAAATTTTAACTCTCCTTATAGTAATCTTGGGTTTAAAAGTTTTAAACATGTATCTTCAAGTAAAAAGAAATTTCTCTATAGAACAGTTGTTTGCTTGACCTTCGAATGAAAAGTCGAAATGGGCTTCGATCCTAGTAAGTACAACAGCAAAACGCGGTTCATGTATTTTACTTTACATTTTTCTATTTTTGTCACGTAAATTTGGAAAAGCTCTTCTTTAATATCTGCTACTGAATCAGGTGATATTTTCAACATATTCTTGAATTCCTCATATAGTATATCTAAAAAAATATTTTATAAAAATAAGAATTTCTATATTAGGAAAATCTTTTCATTCAGTTTAAGCTTATATTTATATACTTCGTCATTAGAACAAAACTGTGCAAACAGTAGCTTTGTAAATTCTTAATTACCTTATAAAATGTTTTAATACAGAAAGTAAACAAATTTGTAGATTTCTGATGTATTTTGAGAACATATCACTTTATGTTTATTATACATTCTTGTTTCTTATTATAAAGTATTAGGAATTTTAGATTGCTTTTGGGTAAGAGGTTATTACTTCCACACAAACTTTTAGCAATTTACTCAATAACGATTCGATATTTAAAAACAAAAATAAACTTAGTTGTAATTTTCTTATGTCATTAAACTGTATGCTCATTTGATTTATTAATATTAAAGATTGAAAATTTTACAAAATAAAGACTTCGAGGAAATGTTCAAAATAATAAAAGTTTTGATATCCTGAAAAGTTAAATTTTCAGACCAAGATATTCTGAAAATTTAATAAAAACACACTTATTTATAATATAAGTAAGTATAATGTGGAATAAAGTCATATAATCTCCTTGTCGCCAAATATAGCCCTTGAGTTTACTTTAGTTTTTATTAACGTCGCACTAGAAGCAACACGAGGGCTATTGGTGACGGAACTCGTAATTTTGAACCTCGGTCAAGTGACGAGGATGACAATTGAGCTGGTACCTCCTCTCCTAACTTCCACACCACACCAATGGAAATACGTTGGGGCCCCGACAGATTTAATGTGTATCAACTCCAGTTACATGACTGGTCTTTAGCAGCCAAGGCTCGAACCCGCGACTGAACGTAAACCACCGGCCGCTATGCCTATGATGAATGGCCATTCTGTTTTAAAATAAAGTTCTTTATTTTTAGATACGCGATGCATAAAATCAGACTTGGATTTAATTATGTGTACAAATTTTTCATTTTAATTACTATGGAGTAC
>BMAW01048516.1:0-35248 GCA_019974015.1 Nephila pilipes
TTTGTACTTCGTTCAGTTAAATATAAAATTCATATAGAAGAAACCATCACTTTTCTCTAATAATAAATGTTGATCTCATTGTTAGATACTCTCTGTGGCATTGGGATTATTACTCAGGCGACATATTTAAAAAGTACTTTTTTTATTCGGAGTGATTACAGCAACGACGATAGTAACACTACAGTGGATGGGAAATTTCTAGATCGTCGGATTCACAAAACGTCTTTGTTTTCAAGTATTCATTCTCACTTCTTTTATTTATGTAAAATTCACCAACATTATACCTTTGACATGTAAAAGAATATATATATTACTGACTGAAAAAGAAGGTTCGAATCGAAAAAGTTTAAGTTTTTGGAGAAAGATTATTTTTAAGTGTAAAATAAATGTTTGAGTGTAACTTATTTTTTAACGAGAAAGAATCTAGAAAAGCGGTGTAATACATTAATAAAAAAAGAAACGCTATCAATTCAAGTTGAAGGAATTGTTTAATCATGAAATATATTCGAATATTTTTATATATATATATATATATAAGAATAATATCTCTATATGTGTAATATAAAGGAATATGTATGTATGTATTATGTATAAAAGGAGTAATAATATCAACAATAATAACCCAATATATGTATATCTTTCAAAGATATCTTACATATAATAATAATAATAATATGTATGTAAGGAGAATATATATATGTATGTGTATAAGGAAAGAAAATAATGTATGTAAAGGGACCTTCATATGTGAGGAATGTATATATATGTAATAATAGCATGTAACAATAAAGGAAAAGAAATATATGTATAAAGGAATTCTGTAATATGTATATTATCTTCTATGTATATGAAGGAGAAAAGAAGTATACATATGTATATGTATGAAAGGATGTCAATATGTATATATATCATAATACTTATGCACTTGGCAACCAACTATATATTATGGAAAAAGAGCTCTTATATATATGGAACTATATGTAGCAAGGAATAATAGCATAATAATAATATAATATGGAAAAGGAAATATGTATAATATGGAATAGCCAACAATAACATATACCTCCTTCATGAGAGAAAAGAAAAGGAAATGTCTCTGTAAGGAATATGTGCCATATGTATATATATATATGTATGGAACAATAATAACAATAACAATAATAATAACTTCTCAAGGTTCATATATGCCTTGTGTCATATGGAATATATGTATAACAACTTATGTATAATACGCTAATATGAGAAAATGTATGTATGTAAAGGATATGTATGTATTATAGCAGATATCTTTCTTTCTAATAATAATATGTATTAATAACCAATATGGAGTCTCTCAACAACAACCAACCCATGCATAAAAGGAACCCAACTGTATATAGACTCTTTCAATAATAATAATAAGCAACATACATGTCTATCAAAACTATTAATAATAAAGGGAATATATGCATAATAATAATATATAATATCCAATATAAAATTAATATGTAATATCAAGAGACATACACTCACATATGTAAGGAATATATATAATAGCTGTAAAAGATAACTCATAATAACCAATAACTAATAACCAATAACCAATATGTAAAAAGGAAAAGATGTAATAATAATAAGGACATGTATGTATGTAATAAGGAATTTCAATATTAACCAATAATAGCCTTCAACCAGCCAACAACTAATATATATAAAGGAAAATGTCAATGTGGGAATGTATGTAATAACGTAATAACATGTATATGTAGCCAAGGAAGAGAAATGTATGGCAACATCATAATATATCGAGGAAAAAGAATATGTCTTCCATAATAGGAGTTAATAATGTGTATGTGTATGAAAGAAAAGAATCATATACCATGTAAAAGGAAAGGTTATGCTTCAATAATAATAATATCCAATCAAGGAAAGAAATAATATATTAATATAAAGGTAATGACAATATGTAATAATAATAACTCCTTTACCATCATATATATGCATATCTATGGAAAAGGAAATATATGTGTATGTAGGGATGTATGTATGTGTATGTGTATGTGTAAAGGAAAAGTATATGTATATGTATACCATATGTAATAATATATATTAACATATATAATATATATGTAAAGGAAAGAAACTAATATATATATATGAGGATAATAATATAATAACATGTAATACCATATATATTATATACCTTCTCGAAAGAATAATAATAATAACTAGAACAATATGTAATATATACGTAATATTATATCAATACAAAGAAAAAAGGAAATGCTTCAACAATAATAAAGGTCAATAATATGTGTGTGAGAAGAAAAGAATGTATTAATAATAATAAAGGAAGATTTGTGGCATATGTGTATCAAGGAAGAAAGAAACAATATGTAAAGAATAGCAATGTATATATGTAACCAACTGTAAAGTATATATATATGTATATGTATATGTATATATAAAAATATTTCTCTATATATAAAATATATGTATATGTATAAAGAAATATATATATATATAGTATAATAGAAATATATATATTAATAAACATTTTGAATATATATATATATATATATAATAAGAATTATACAATAATGTAAATTCTAAAACATATAATAATATTATGATAATACATATAATATATTATATATACATATGTTATTAGATAGTATTGTTGAACTAATAAACTTCGCAATAACCAATCAATGAAAATACAAATCGCAACTGTTTCCAAACCTTTATAGCATGTGGAAAGAATCGACAAAATAGGAAGAAAGTAATCCCCAACCTCATCTTAGAAAATATATTGATCTATAGTGTAGTTCAAAGAAGCTTCTGCAATGATTGTAATAAAAAAGCATGAACTCACCTAACTGCAGGCTGAATTAAACTATGCTTATTCATCAAGTTTCGGTCTTAAACGTAGAAATTGAAATCCATGAGTCATATTACCTTTGGAAGCATAAAATATTCAATAAAGAGGTAAATTTAAAATTATTAAAGGGTCAAAAAGTACTAATGTGTAGAAAACTAATTCTAAAGAATAGCTTAGTTATTCCTTTTAGAATTAAGAAACAAGTTTTGCATTATTTTTTTTGCTCATATAATGGCGGTATTCATTATATTTAGAATCCTTTTTTAAATATTATTCAAAAGAATTTAAAACTACTTACTTGAAACAACATTTATCCCTATTTCAAAAAAATTACTTGTCAAGGCTACAATAAAGGTAACATGATTGAGTTTACATATTCTAATAAGATACAAACAAGATCCATACAATTTGACTTGTCCTTTTATTAATAAACATTTTCTCCGAATAAATTATTTCGATTAAAAGTTATTAACGTTCCTCCACCAAAATGAATCTAAATACTTTTTTGAAATTTTAAGTACCTTAACATTTAATATTTTCCCTATGAATGCTATGTATATATACTCATAATACTTTATCCCCTCATGTGATGCTACATTTTTTCAAATCTGCTTTTTAATTCTCTCTTTCTTAAAGTGTATGCATGAATTATGGGGATTATTTTAGTATTATAATCACTGTATAATTTGTTGCAAATATGGAACATTTTAATGTCTAGTTATTTGAATTGTGAATATCTACTTGCAGTTGAAATTCTATTTGTTCAAAAATTAAGCAAATGTAGCTAAGTAACAATTATAATAATTAAATAATAAAATCTTGGAATTATTAGGCACAACCAGATAGTTCTTACTTTTCATGGTCAGTAAAATAGTAATTATAATTTTTCATAACAGATAAATTACATTTAATATGAGTATTTGTACTTCTAAGCTTATTATTTGGAAGATTTGTTATTTTAACAAAGATATCATTGCAAAGAGAAACAAACTTTTAAAATGACAGCTCCTATTAACTAATATCGTTCTGCAATTTTGAAATTCATTAACAAGAAAAATATTAATATATTTAGAACTTTCTCATAAATATATAATGTTATAGATAAGCTTCGATATATTCAATTATTTAATAAAAAAGGTTGGTGAGAGCTGCTTGATACTTTTTCAAAGTAAAAGGTTAATTTAAGTACTCTCAGATGGACTGTAAAATCATTATTTCATTAATTTTTCTTTCTTTAACTGTCTTACACATGACCTACATGAATCATTATTAAAATTATTATATGTTATCGACAGTTGATTCAATTTAAAGTAACTCTCCTATTTATCTATAAAAATGAAGTGAAGGTTAGTAGCGGTATTAGCGATAAAGTTGACAATCAACCGTTGTTTATTGATTAATTTCAAACAGAATATTTACAGAAAATCAATGCAATTAAACTTACTGTCCAACTGAATCCATCCTTATGCAGTAGTATGAACTGTCTAGGCACACCTTAATGATTATGGATTGTTTGGCTTGAGTAGACTCTATTCTTTCTGGGAAAATTCTCTCAGATTGCTACAACATTAGATGTTAAAGTTTTTTTTTTTTTTTTTTTTTTGTTTTTTGTTTTTTTTTTTTTTGGTTTGATCAAGTAGCAAAGGTGGAAAAACTTTGAGAACCAGAATGGTGGTGGGGAGAAGAACATAACATTCCGTAAAGATTCATGTGATCCCTAAGAGTTAAAATGTAGCAAACTTTCTTTTCGGATAAATTGTTTCAGATTGTTTACTCGGAATAGTCTGTGGATCCTCGAAAAAATTTCAAAAAGAATTGAAAAGCACTTTGGGCTTGGTGGCACCTTATTATTAGCTATGCTTCATGTCATTCAAGTTATTAGCATTCAGCTAAAATCATGCAATTTCGTCAGAAAATTTTTCGTTAGATAAAGTATATTTAATTGGAATCCCCCAACAGTGTTTGAGAAGCATGTGTTTCCAATTAATCCCGTTCACTTGAATGCATCCAGTTACTATCATCTGTATGAAGAGATGATAAGCGATTCTGCTCACCGTACTCTATCCAAGTTTACAGGTATTTGCTGAATATGTCTTGGTATGGTATAAATAGCACTTTTTATGAGTACTAAGAAACTCATTACAATTATTTGATGATGCAGGTGTTTTTACGTCAGAGCAGTATGTTCACAGATCTGTGTAATTTGTGTGTACTGAGGTGCCTGTGAACAGACTTTTAAGGTATAATTTGATGTTTTAATGAGATCTATATCAAGCATCTCAATAGTGCCCGAAGGAGCTCAGTGTTTAGCGCATGCATCATATATACGTTGTTTAGTTTTAAATGTATCCTATTGACAGAATTAATCCAGGTTTAATATCATAGAGAGGCTGCATAAGGGACTAAAAAATAAAAAAAAAAAAAAAAACTTTTTTATATAATCTCAGAGAAGAAAAAGTAAAAATCTAATTTTTTCATGATAGTTTTTTCTTTCTGCTTAAGGTTTTTTCTCAAAAGGAGCACAAGAAAGCTAAATGTTGAGAGATACAAATAATTATATGTGATAATGAATATATATGAAATAATTTAAAAAATAAGTGTATCAACAAATGAAATTTTGACAGATATAACATTGGATTCTAGCAAAGTTTTAAAATTCCAATGTAATTGACTATATTTTTTAATATTTTACAAAACTAATATTTTAATAAGCCTCATTTATCATTGTCTGCCAAGGAGTTTTAGCTCTCAGCATTCCAGATCATGATAGCAGTTCAATCTTATTGTCAGATCTTGCCTGCCGCGACTTCTATCTTTCTAAGGTGAAATCTAGTGTTAAAGAAAAACGAATTTATCACGTTGTATCTGGTGAAAAGCAGAGGAGCCAAAGTCAATGATAAAGAGCTGATATAAGAATCTATCCCTGATTCTTGAACAGTCTGATCAGGTCGTATCTTTGTGGGGAATAGAAGATGGTATTAGACCATTATAGAGTAACATTGCATTGAACATAAATGTAATCGTTTTACACACCATCCGTTTTGTACACATACAGCCCCACACTTTATTGCTTATCATATATATATATATATTATGTGCTGACCTAGTGTGTGTGTGTGTGTGTGTGTGTGTGTGTGTGATTGTTCTGTGTGTGTGGTTGTGTCGTGTGTGTGCTATATTGCTATTGGCTTTATACCATGTGAATCGATAAGCTCAGAAAGTAAACAACAAGTTTATCAGCAGTAAAATAATATATTAACTATTTTGCTTATTTATTCCAAATCCAGACTGAGTGAATGTAAGACCGAAAACGAAGCGTATTGTCCAACATCAAAATTTATCGAAATCCATATTCATGATGACGATCACATTCTTATTATCAGTAGTGACTATGCTGTAGTACTCACTAAAACTCAAACCAACATTAGGATGTTAACATATTACCTGTAACAGAATTTAATTGATCAACTTTGAGGAATTAAAAGTCTCTAAGTACATTTTACTAGACTGATTTAGTGCTCATGGTGAAATTCATGCCTTAATATCTCCAGTAATCACCATCGCTTTTTATTGTGTGATATTAAATGTTCAATAATGTTTCTTGAAAATCATGTTCCAACAAACAAATGAGAAATTTTAAGCTGTCTTACCATATTGCGTATACCTTTGATAAATGATCTTTTCTCATTTCAATTGGTTTTTTTTTTTGTGTGTGTGTGAAGGGTATGAGTAAAACGATTACATAAGTCTCATGATAGAATATGAAATTTCACCGCTAGTAAAAATTATATAAGAATTGATTAATGTAGATTTTTTTTAAACGTTAAATGTGAGAATTATTTCTTATCCCGTCTTACAACACTAACATAGGTTATTTATTTTATATAAATGCCTACAACCTTATAGCATATTGACTCATAAGATAGGTTTAGATAATTTACAATCTTAGTAACTAATCTTAAGTTCTTAGCTAGTGCCAAGAATTCCAGTTTTTATCTATCTGTAAGACATTGATCATTGTGCATGAATAAAATAACCTTTTTTCTAGCAATATGCGGAAGTTTTTGGCACGCGGAATAAATTTAGAGTAGTTTCAAGTTGAATGTTTATAATAATTTAAATATGGAAATTAGAATTTAACGTGAGTGGGATGGTTTTGCTTATTAATATTAGTTACGATTGAGCTCTTACACAGCCATATTATCAACAAATTACTCAAAAAACTACAAATAAACATCTTTTTTCGAATTTAAAATTACAGCAAAAATAATTTATTTTAGTTTATCTGAATGTCTATTATAAACTTAAAATACATAAATTAATATTTATAATGTAAAAAAATTCCATGTATAAAAGTTCAAGATTACAATTTTCTTACAATTGTTGAGTAGTATGCTACACTTGTATCTCTACCTTATATAAATTAATATTTCTAAGTACAGTGCACAATAATTTTAAAGACTGATTCATAACGTTACCTATGAAAGAACTCAGAATACTAGATGCGTTTTTGTTAGAAAAAATGACCTTTTATAAATAATTATCCATTAGAAAATTACACTTTCTTCAATATGCTCTCACAAAATTATTATGTTTCCTTAATTTCTGATTTCTTTTCAGCTTTGGTATAAGTCTGTTCAGCATTGTCAATTTTCATAAGAACTCATGATCCATAATCACAATCAAAAGCAATTGTTATCGGAATAAAGAGCTTATAGATTGCAATCCTCTCATCCACACCTTTAACTAATACTGTTTAAAACGGAATAGTTGCTGCAAAATTTCAAGTAGTTGTACTATGATTCATGATAAAATACTGTTTTGTCTACGTTTTTTCCTGCATGCGCTGTTACGACTGTTCCCAAGAAGCAAGTGCAGCATTAAATCCTGCCATAATTTCTTACGCCTGGATGATTTTTTGATCTGGGATTATAAAAATTAGATTTATTAGTAATGTCTGTTACTAGAATTCGAGGTCCATTGGCAAATTCTCCAAGAGAACTCGAGCTTACCAAGGGTTTCAGAACGTACAATCCGGGAAGATAATCACCCAGCTCACCTTTACTGGCAAAAAGAGTTTTTTTGGCAACAATAATATAGCGTAGTATAACATTAATAATCTCCTAAATAGAACAATGAACAAGATATTACATGGTTCCTAAATTGAAGAAAATAAAAGTTACAATGTGAAGCTTAATGACTCATATCGGTAAATCATTTCCCACTTTTCGTGTACCATTGTTGCACTGGTGTGTCATGTAAGCCTCAGAATTTAGATCGTTACATTTAACCCACTCACATACTAGAGCTCTTGAGAATTTTTTAATGTTCTTACTCGCCTATTCTAACAATGATTTTAGACATTTTTTAGCTTACTTACTTCATAATTTTCATGGTAATCAACGTAATTTGTGTAATAACTTGGCTCCGTCTATGCGAGATATATTGATTACTCAGAAAAGTGACCTTGTATGAGAGACGAGATAGGGGTTTTAGTACTTCTAGTTGTATATTCATAAATAAAGCACTAGGACACATTCTACGCATATACTATAAGTAATAAAATTATAAGCGAACTATCATACTGAAGAACGCGATATACTGAAGTAACAGCGTTGTAATTGTACCTTTGGAGAAACATACGGAGAAGTCAGCTTCGTTAACAGAGTATAGAAAAATAACTTTTATTTTTAAAGAACCATCTTGAACGTTATGTCTATTGATGACATAGTTACATCTGAATAACACTTCCCTTCCTATAACCAACTAACGAGTATTGGGAGTTGGACAGATTAACTATCATCACACTACCAAGGGACGAACAATTTGAGCGGCTTCTAAACTGAAGATTCGGTGGAAACTACATCCGTTAGTAAGTTTCTTCTATGAATACGAGCCAGCGATCTTTTCGATCGTTGATAAGATTTGAAACTTATTGAAATTTAAAACAAAAAAAAAGTTATAAATAAATGACCATTAAGAAAAAATGCATTAAAGCTTTTATAAAATAATCAGTTTTAAGATAATACTATGGTATAATTTCCAATATTAATACATTTTTGTTATTTAAAAATTAGTGATAGATTATTTAAACATTGGAACACAGGTTAATAAAAATGGAAATTCTTGTAACGCATACACAAATAATTAATCTTGACATATCTAGATTAATAAAAAATTATTAGCGCATTCCAATTTTTTAATTCAGTTAGTTATATCTGAATGAAAACTGTAAATTTATAGAACATAGTATAAACAATATCGTCTGGGAATGATATTTTATTTTTATTATAATAATCATTAGACAAAATACATTTTCAATATTTAAATAACGTTGATTTGCATTTCCTTACATTAGTATCTTAAAATATAGAGATGCCCATTTAATAGATCGAATAATTACGAAATTGTAATTAAATTCATATAACCAAAAATAGAAAAGGGCATTCATTACTAATGAGAGTCAGTCTAGACAAAGTAGCTTGCTTTCATTTTTATTTAACTTCCCCTTTCGTTAGAATATTTAATGAGCAGTTTTAGTTACAAACTAATTAAAGCGCTTATGCTTTATAAGATATTTAAATTTAAACTCTCTATATCTTTGTTCCGAATTAGGATTGAAGGATGCCGAGACGCTCTAGGCCAAGGGTCAGAAAACTTTCGAGAGAGAAGAACCAAATTATCATGGAAGTAAATAAATGAAGATATCATAGCCCCTTCCCCCCATTTATATGTATATGTGTGCTCTATCAGGAGGGCAATAGAGCATTTCACTTAATTAATATTTTTTTAAAAATATTAGTCGAGTAAAATCTAATAAATAATAGCATTCTCCTTTTTATTTGAAAAAAAAAAAGAACAATCATGGAAATTTTTACTTCTGTGGCTTAGTGCTAAAAGCAACCAAAGTCAAAGTATCATAATGATAGGAATTTAAATTTTCAATATTCGTGAAATAATTTTTTTCGAAGTTAATTACACTAAAAGTATAATATTCTGTAGCTTCATGTCTTTACTAAATAATTAACATGTGCAGTTCTTACATATAAGAGTTGTCGCCGCAATAGCCTGCTGGTCATAGTTGCGTACTATCTAACGGTGTAATTTTTCATTAATTCGTAAGTTCAAGCCCTAATGCCTCTAAGAACCACTATGTATCAGGGCTTATGCATGCTAAATCCACGATTTCAAGTCCTCCCAGTTGTATGTTGTGTAAGTTTTCAGAAGGAGTTGCCTAATCAGGAGTCAGCCTCGTTACTTCACCGAGGTTCAAAATTACGAGATCCATCGTCAATATTCCTAGAGTTGCCTTTCAAGGTGACGCTAATAAATAATCACATATTTATAAACTTGTGATCTTTATTATAGACAAATAATTTATCTTATTTTGCTATAAGATTTAGTAAACAGATTTTTCTTTATAAGTATCTAAATTCGCTAGCCGAATATGCAACCAATTTAAATTTTTTTTATATAAAGCCACCTATATTTTTACTTCCACTAATTTATATTTCCCGGTCAAGATGCTGGTTACGCTCTTGTATATATTTAAGTATGAATGGAATTTTAGGCGGCAAAAGTGATAAGTGCTAGAAATTTCTTATCAAAACTTGACTATACATCGATTTCTTAATATTTGTTACATCTGGCGAAAACCAGTTGTTTTCAATTTTAGACATAATTGTAAATTATCGTTTGTTAAGTTGCTTTTAAGCTTGTTTGTATTGATTCATAGAAGAAAATATTTGTCCACATGAATATGTACATACAAAAAGTTTTTGAGACAGACAATATTACTTTTTTTACCTTGTCATATCTCAGGCAAACTATTTAATATTTAAAATATTATTATTTTTTAACTAAGGCTGTTAAAAAATAATAATATTTTATAAGGAGTTTTACTAAGTTTATACTAAGTTTCGCTGTCCACTCGGGTAGAAAAATTAAATTGGATTTCTCTTTTTCAAGCTCCTCGAATCGAATAGTCAGATCTTTGTATTTATTGCTGCAAATTGCTTTTTTTTCAAATAAGTTAACTACATCAAAAGTGAAACAATATCTGAATAGAAATTTACGAAGCTGAATTCTTTGATTTTTACTTTCAGAAAATGGACAATTAAAAATAGTGTAGATTTATATGCTCTGAATTTTAAAAATGTTAACAAGAACTATTTTCCATTGTTCCTTGTACCTAATTAAAAGTCACTATACTGTTTCAGAAGCTTAAGGTAATTGAACTTTCTCCATGTTTTCCGTGAAAATTTATAATTTTATTTCCAAAGTATTCTGAATCTTACAATGATGCATATGTGACTTTTCCTTGCAATTATACATTAAAAGCTTTAATATGTGAAATAATAACGACCATGAAATATAATTCCTTAATCTTAATTGTTCTTCCAATATCTGAAAGGTTATGCATTTTTCGCACAGAAACAATTATATTTTTATACATGAAACAAACTGCTTCAGAACGTTTCCTCTAAACAGCCAGCGATTTTTATGGAGGAGAAGTAAATCTATGTACTCTTTATTCATTTTGGATAATAGTACCTTAGATTGACATTTGTAAAGTGGCTAACAAAAAAAGTCATTACCTTGATAACGAAATTCATTGCTGCAACAATTTTTTTAAAAAACTATTCAGCCGTAAGGAGCGTCTAGATGTATTATGCTGTCTCTTTTTGTACTACTTTCTCTGAACAACGAGCCAAAGGAAGCACTTACACTAACTGTTGGAGATTTCATTGACAAGTGTGACAAATATCCAACGTTTCATCAAACCATCTTCACAAGAGAGAAGATCTGATGCTACTTGTAAGTTCCGGAGTCAAAGCGACAAACAAATGATAGGGGATCACCAGCTTCTTGGTTTCTTAAAAAGAGCCGTCTACAGAACTTCAGAATCCAGGCACTCTTGGTCGTGTTTCTCTACTGCAAAGGCACAATCCACCAAGATTATTTCTAGGAAGAGGCAACCATCAGTGTCAAATTTATCGAAACTGCTTTTAAGTTCTTACTGTTGCGCTTCCAATGTATTCGCCAATAGAATTTCCCACAGTACAGGAGTGGAAATGAGAGCATGTTGCATGATATTGCACGCCCTCATATTGCGATCTTTGTACGAAATTATTTAGTCCTAGGCCATGTAACTGTTATCCTGCATCCAACATAATCATCTTATCTGGGGCCTAAAGACTTCGTTTAATCTTCTCACGTCAAGGATGTCCTGAAGGGCACACGTTTTGAAAACTTATTAGACATTCGGTAACATGTGACATATGTGCTTCTATCTACTCCAAAGAGCCCTTCTCTGTTTCATTGACCACCTTTATCAACAATGTTAAAAATGTATTGTGAACAATGAATGTTACTTTGAGTATGAATAAAGGTAGTTTGATTCCATGTTTTTTATATGTTTCGTGTTTCATTCTCTAAATCTCTTAGACGCGCATTGTATAAGTTTTGTTTCTTTAGCACAAAAACATCCACATGCAAAGTAGAACTCCATGTCGTGCACTCGATATGTTCATGTATTAATCAAAAAAGTATTAGCAGCAAATTCCTATTAGTAATGGCAAATCATCGAGCTTTAAAAACATTTTAAGGTATTAGATGAAACATGTGCTCCTTAATTGTAAGTATTAATTACTCTTTTCAGCGCGTTCGTGTGAAATTTACAAATTCAAGTAAACTTTCATTCTCAACGCCCCTTAATTCAGCCTTGGACCCAAAATCTACACTTAGATATTTTCAATATCCACCGGTAAGTGGTGAAACCCAAATGAGAACCAATGCTACAGGCAATTTTTTCACACTTTTTATATGTCGGAGAATACTAAGCTTTCACTTTTTGTGCAAAACATTTTCAACGCAATTTAACACTTTAAGCAGGGGTGGACAAACCTTTTTTAAAATAAAAAGACCAATGAAAAAAAAAGGCACTTTCTCAAAAAAAATTAATAACTTCTTTATTGAAAAATATAAGAGGAACATATTTGTGTTGTAGTGCATTGTGCATGGTTGACTTCAAAGCATTACTTTAAAAAAAAACCATAACCATACTTTATTGACCATTGCAAATATATTTTTTAAGAAATATTTAAGATTATAATAGTTGAATAAATTTTCTAATTTCAAATACCTTAATTTCGAGTTGATAAATTACATTAGCTTCCTTGAATTTTATAAAATGTCACTAATAGCACTTTATACATTTAATACATAACTATAAGCAGTTATAAATAAAATACACCTCTTTTACCTAGAATTGGTTAAAATCGAACTCTGCTGATTTCAAATAGACTATGTAATTACAGATTACATAAATTTTATATATCAGTGTAAAGTACTATATTTTGAAAGAGAATACGTATGTTAAATAATCAAACGTAGCTTTATTGTTAAAATAAACTAAATTTATTAATACAAAATATTCTATTCCTTCTGCATTTATCAATGTCGCGTGTTTTAATGTTGCTATCTTCGTTTTCATTTTCTTTTTCGATTAATTCAACACAAAATACATGTCTTTACAATGAGCACACCCAAAGCTTTTTAGTCGCGTTTCATGAGAAATTTAACTTGTTGCATTTCCTTAACGGAACCTGAGTGCTGGTAAAAGGCTATAATGTCATATAGAATTCTACTTGTAATTTACTATCTAAGCTAATGAAGTTCAAAAGACAAAAATAAAATTCCTTCACATAAATTTCTCCACAAATTCTTTAGAAATGCCACAAGCGTTTATAAATTAACCTTTCAAATACGTATAAACTATTGCTTTTCAACCCGAAATTACTTTAGTATGGGATCTTACCAGATTTCAAAAATATAAAGAATAATAAATGTTCACTTCTCTTCTATATTTCCTAAGATTTCTCGTATTAATCACAGTCGAACATTCTTCCTCGCAAAAGTAAATACTTGGAAAATAATAATACACATAATGTTTTTCGCTAATTGGAAGGAGGGACATCTTAAGTATTAATAAGAAGGAGGGACATCTTAACAAAAAGCATCTTAGGTATTCATTTCTAACCAATATCTGGAATAATTCTGATTGAATCTTCCTCTGGTAATTATTTCGATGTGCCTACTTGGTTTTACATAGCAGATGACGAAAACTTTTATAGACATTAGGTGTGTATTAAATGTTGGATTGCACATAACTTAAACGTTCAATTGTCATCCTTGTTCTTTGATTACAATTCCCTGCAATTTTTTTTTATACTTTATAGTAACTTCTCTCTCTTATTTCGCTCTTTCCAACCTAGAACTGTACCAGATTAATATTTTTATCTGATTATTGAGAATCAACATAGTTTTAACGTGGATACAAAAATAAAATACTTAAATTGATAGTAATTAATAATGAAATAAAATCAGATAGAAATTTACATGATTAAAACATTAATTTAGTTACTGATTTTTCCAATTTAAAACTATCTCAGGGCTTTATACAGAAATGCCTTTTTCTTCGATGCTCTTTTATGACCAATTGGGCAGGTTCAAAGGTTCAAAGATAAAACTTTGGGCTAGTTTATGATAACATCCAGAACTTTGAGCACCTTTTCGTGAGTGAATCAATTTATAATTTTTTATTGTTGTGTTTCTTTCCTTAGTAAGCTACTTTCTAAAATATAAATTATAGGGAAAAGATTGAAAGGTTAAAAATAATCTCTTTTTTATGTTACTAAAATTCTCATGATCACTTTTACATTTCCCATCCTTTTCCGCAACTGTTGACAGTATATATCATACCAAATTGTCATTATTTTACCGTGCAGGCACAATGCCAAATGAAACCCTATTAGCGATTGGAAATGTATAAAATTAACTCTAACTATAATATCGGAAAGTTAGACAGAATTCCTTTTTTCCTGTAAAATTATCATTCTTAATTTACCAAACACTTCAGATGAGGATAGTTTTGTGATTATTTGGGAATTTTTAAATTTTATTATGTATCTTCTGTTTTCATTTAAAATTGTTTTACCTTTAAAAATTCTTTTTAATATATCTTAACATTGTGTTTGACACCATATATCCCAACAGGATTCTGTGCCAGAAATCTTAGTCAAACAACCAAACTACCTTCTGAATATTTGATTGAGACTTAGAAGAACGAAAGAATATGAGTGCTGGAAAGAAAATCTCTTATGCTGTATAAAAGACGCACATTTATTATTCAAAATACACAAAAATGTACTCACCCTTGTTGCAAAGATGGAATTTCTTACAGTTATTTGAGGAAAGATGAAACTCCATTATTCTGCGTGGTAGTTACGAAAATGTAAAAATTATATGAATTACATATTGCTTGAACCAATACATTTCGAATTTATGTTCTTAAGTAAGGAAATTTTAAGAAATTATCTTTCATGTTAGAGAGATGATCTTCCATTGCTTCTATTCTCGATTAGTCCAATTTTGAAATGTTAAATCTAAGACTCCTTGTTTTTGTGATATATTTCTTCTCAAATTATTTGTAGACCTTATATTCTTTCTGTGCCTAATAATGATATTTCAATCTTTCTATCGATTTATAAAAGTAATATTTTTGTCAAAATGAATATTCCCTCTCACATTTGATTATGGATATGTTTTGCGAAATATATTTACATTTTAGTACCATTTTAAAGAAACCTATTGCATAATTTGGTTCCAAATTTTTTATGCTTCCATATTAGGTACTTATGTATAAAGTGAATCTAAAATATTTTTCTCTAAATAATACCTAATTCTTAAGAAGTAATTCTGTATATGAAAAAAAAAAATTAAAATTTCCAAAATTACGGAGTTCTATCATTTTTTCAAAGAAATTATACAGTAACATCATCAAAAAAGTGGGTACACTGTATTTTGTATATAGTTATCTATACGATGAGTAAAATATTTTGTATTTTTTGGAATATAATTTTTAAAAATGGTACCTAAATTCAAATACATCTCTCGAAACATACCCATATTATAATGAGAGGTAAGAAATATTGTTGACAAAAAAATTGCTTTTAAAGTTTGATAGAAAGATTGAAATATAATTATTAGGCACACAAAATATCTAAACTTTACTAATAATTTGGAAAGATATATATCACAAAAATAACGAGTCTCAGATTTTATATTCCATAATCTTTCGGATGTGTCCTGGTATCCTTAACTCATCTATAAAACTTGATGCCCTCACTAATTAATTAATTTTATAAGATGTTTTCATCACAATTAACAAAAGGTGTATTACACAAAATTTTGATTAGCTAACAATTTCAATATTCCAAGGCTGTTTTTTGCTAAGTATGTTTCAATTATAACTGACCTTTGAAATCAGATTTATGTTAAGAGTTTCACTTAATGCCCTCCATTTTTCTAGTTTTAACACACGTAATAGTTGAATTGTTTCAAAGATACTTGGTTTTCACATTTTACATTTTAGATGTATATTTGTGTGAGATGTTCCTTCTGTTGTTTTGTTTCGCTTTTAAAATGATTTAATTGATGCAAATTGAGTAAAATCCTATGTGAATTGAATCTTGTAATTGCAAATAGAACTTTCCTTTCAAATACAATTGGGTAGTGAAATTGCAGAATAAAAGTAAAAGTAACATCAATAGTGAGCTTAAGCTATTAGTTGGACATAGTATTGACCTTTATTTCATATTTCATAATGTAGTAGTCGTTATTTGAAATACATTTAGGGAGGGAGAGGGAGTTTAGACTCGGACATTAGTTAAATGATAATTGTATTTAGGAATTTATATTTTTCTTGACATATATTCAGTTAACTTTGCTTCCTACAAGTTGGGATCTACCTTTTGTTCATATATCTCAATCTGAGATATTTTAAAAAAACTAGTTTTAAAATAACAAAAAAAGTATTTTGTTTCTTCATTACGTATGGATTCTGGTTATTTGATCCCTGAATGTTTTGAAGTTGACCGAAAAAAAAAAGCACTGATCTCTACAGATATTTTATGATCGATTGATTGATTATCTTTAATATTACATTTAGAATCAACCGGAAGACTAATGATTTATAATTTTGATTCGCAGTCAAGTTACGAAGAAGAAACTTGAGCTGGTTCTCGATTTTCCAAACTTTAACACTATCTTAAAATCAGGGCAGATTTAACGCAATCAACTACGTTAAATAACTTTCCCTTAGTTATATAAGGTCTTAAATCTATGGCTCGACGGGGCTGTCTGGCTTATATTATGTACATGTACTAATTTATCTTATTTTTCAAGATTGAATTCTTAAAAATTTTATTAATGATATGAAATACTTTTATTAATGAAATGAAATTCTTTTATCAATGAAATGATATTTTTGTACCAATGACATGAGATTCTAATGAAATATTTTGAAATTATTTTAGATGTGACTTAAATTATGTTTTTTTTTTAATTTAAATGTCGAATATCTGTAACTTCTAACTGTGAAAAATTCCAGAACGATATCCGTATATATAAAGAGTGTGATTACCTTTCTTTGCTTTATTCCAAATTGAATTCCAAATAAACAAAATTAGCTATGCTGTCTTTTGTAATGAGATATTTATGCAGTTAAAAAAAATAAATCGTTTATCTCCTTTTAGTTCAACAAACATCCAAAATTAAGAATAAATATTTTTTAACTACAACCTGTACACAAATCCCATATTTGACAGAAAACATAAATCAGAAAAATATCCCACATAATCAGAAAAACGAAAACAACGTCGCTCACAAGCTAGTGACTATGACTACTAGACTTGAAACGTCGCAACCATTTTGACAAATACGACCGTAACTTCTACCTGATATTACATATCATTTTAAAATGAAGAGTTATAGGTTAAAATTCTAGAAAAAGGGCGAATGCATTTATTAACTTCACTAGACAATACCAAGTAAGCTTACCCTGCGTCGCTACCGTTAATCACTTTACATATGGCATTCTGGCGACTTACTTATAGGCAAAACAAAATATTATATACAGTGAGAGACCTCATTTCTAACAGCCAAGTAATGAAACATAGCAGTTGTATCTAAGAGGTTCGTTCAAAAAGTTATTAGAAAATCCAATCGATGTAGCTTGTAACATCGGAAGTGTTTTGTTTTAATAAATGTCATGGCTCACTAGACTAAATCTCTGACTGTTAATCTTGATATTGGCGCCTTTCGCATCTCAAAAATTCTTCATTTTAACTTTGCCGTCCTATGAGATCTTCCTTGCCTTCCTTGGAGCAGATTCACCCGAAAAAGCTGACTGTTTTAAATTTGCTTGTTTTTTTAATGTGAAATATGAATCCAGGCTTCATTGACGGTGACGACCAAATTTTGATTTAGAAGATTACAACACCCAATAGTAACAACAAATTGCTTTAATTATGCCCTCTTTTTTGAAGTACATATACTTTTTGATCCATCATCGTACAAGTTAATTTGATATGAATAAAGAATTGCCATTGCAATCGTTTTATTTTAAGGATACATCTTTATAGATAAAACTTTTCAATAAATTTTAAATAGTATATTAACGATATAATCATTAAAGATTATATGTATTTATATCCATTACAAATACTTTTATTCAAAAAATTAATTTGTATTTTTAAACAAAAAAATATTAATTGCATATGAATGCTTTCAAATCGTGAATATTGAAACTTGATTTTATTTCATATTTTAGAGCATACTCTATGAAATATTATTATAAACACCTTGATTTTTGTAAGCTTCTGCTTTTAAGATTCCGATCTTAAATTACAAGAAATGGACTAAATTGAAATGTATATTCATATGTAACATATTTTCAATAGAACGAATAAACCAGAAGCCAGATTTATATTTCCAAACAGTTCAGAAAATGCTATCATTTCGATCTAATTTTCAAATACCTACGATCGTATAAAAGATTTTCACATTTTATTTTCATAGCACAGGTTAGAAATGTAGCTCAATCGATATAATATAACATTATTTTTCTCAAATTACTTTCTAGCATAAATGTAATGCCTCCTAAATATGAATTATTTTTTTTTAAATATATTCAATATAAGCATGAGAAGCTATTTTGTTAAGAGATATATGATATGTATAAATGTTAAATGCACAATATCATACATAACATTTAAACAAAGTGATCATAAAAATTAAAAGTGATAATTTATTATAAATGTTATGTTTCATTTTCTTTATGATTTTTTTCTTTGCTTTGCCTTTCAGGCTTTAGTTAGTATTTTTTCATGGTTTGAACCTTATCTTCATCTCATTATTTATTTGTTTGGAATAATTTGAGATACATTGATATTTTTCTTAATTCCTTTGCTGTGTAATTTTTTCTGTTTCATTTTTATTGTGTTTTAGGCAATTAAAAATTTACTGTTTTTCTTATACTTTTTCTATTATATCTAAAAAAAAATTTTATAATTATTAAATATTTTTATAAGAAAAAAAATATGTTAAAAATATTTTTACTAAGTCATGAATATGTTTTTGCATTATAATAAAATCTATACATAACGTTGCGTCCAAATATTGAATTCTTGAGCTTCCCCCTCCCCTTTACATTCTAGTTCCATAATGGTGCTATTTTTTAACACTAAGAATATTCTTGAAATATGAAAACAAATTTATATTGTAATGTACAAATTGTTTTCATCTCATACATAATTGTATATGCAATCAAAAAAATATCATAAAAGCCCAATGGCTGATAAAAACAGCATCTTGTAACTGCAAAAGAATGAAATTCATCATAAAAAAATAATACCTTCAAGAACAAATATAAAACTTTTTATGGATTATGCTATACAAATAATTAACAGATATTGCATAAAGAAGTTATTTTATCACTTGACAACATTACATCCCGGAATAACTATCAGTGTAATAAGTATTTTATTATAGGTTTGTTATACATTCAACGAAACTGTTCCGATATATATATAAATATATTTCTTTGTGTTTCAGAATTATTATTCTAATATAACTCATTTAATTTTTTAGATTTTTCGTTGTTTAAATAGGAATTTTATTCATCTCAATTGGTTGAAAGAAACCATTTAGAAATTATTTTTATGGGACATTCATAGTTTTCTGTATAGAGAAAAAATTCTGAGTGTTAAATGTATGATAGTTAAAATAAACTCGATTGTGTTCAATGATACATTTTTAATATTTGCTTTGCTTCATTTTTTTCAAATATGCTGATATACTGGGAGTCTAGAACCCGAAGTAAAACTAATATTTGAAGTAATAAAAAAACCTGTTATTATAACAAAATTAAGATGTACCGTGTGGGTTAAAAAATGCATATTTTAACACATGGTTTATGGATGTTTATCATGTGTCCATTTTTACTCAAGTGAATCGTTTTAACTCATTTAGCAAAACCGAAGTGTTTTAAGAAAATTAATCAATTTCAACTTTAGTGAAATACTTGCTTTCACTTAAAATATGTTATAAATATATAATTTTTTTATAAGTAAAATATGTTTTTGTAATAGATTTTTCGCCAATATTTTACTACGCCTAAATAATTACCAATGCTACATATTTGTTGTCTATTTTTTTCCATTCTCCTGTTACAATCAATCATCCAAATGTTTTATAGTGATTGCAGATTTCCCCCCGTAATCACATTCCTTGGTTCTTCTTGTCTTTCGAATTACTGTTTCTATATTACTTTATTACTGTCGCCATTGTAATATTCATCTATTCTTTCACTACACCTGTACTTATATATTACCATTACTTTTTCCATAAATTAAAAGTTAAACATCGAAGAAATGTCCAATAATTCAGTAAAATGAAGGTAATCTTCATTATCGTTACAAACTTTACATCTCTGGTAGGTTCGTCAAATTTTGCTCAGCTTTGTGTTCTTATCGACTGTTGATGTGTTCGAAGAATATCCAAATTGACAGAAAATGAATTAAACTTTTGCAGATCTTTGTGATTCCATGCTCAACTGTTTTTAGAATTTTGATAAAAAAAAATTATGCTTATATCACCAATTAATAACGAATTCACTAATTAGGAGAAAATGGCTCATTACTTTAAAAATAGTTATAACCGTATTCCAGAATGCAAAATGAAGGAATGTGAGGAAACCACGAATCAATATTTACAAATATATCGTTAAGGCAATAACAACCAACATTTGATATTTTAATATAATATTATTTCATTTTCTTGTATGTGTCGCAATTACATCTTAATTTAATTCAAATTGTGTCAGTCCATAGATATACTGTTAAATAGTTTATTTAACTGATGGACTAACAAAAATTCATCGAAACTTCATCAATGATAACACATATGTGCCGATCAGCTGTAGCATTTCTCTGTTTTTGCTTGTTAAATAAAAATATCTCCCCAATGACTTTTAGGCCTTGGAATACAACTCACACAAAATATCATACATTTTTTTAAATCTCTTTGTCTGCTTCAACACCTTAAATTTTCATAAATGTATCGCAATTAAATGTAGATGTATATATATATATTATAAACTTGGTAAAATATGTATCAGAAGAGTGACGTTATCTTATTACTGTCTCTTCTGTGTCATCATTAGGTTTAATCACAAAATCTATATTTCATCTTAATTTCATGCACAGACCAATTAAATAAAATAATAGGTTTTATCAAAAACATCTTTATTTACTCAATAATTTCAGGGATGCTCTCCATAGTTAATATTATTTCCACTATTACTAACAACTTCAATAATCTATCCAATAATTCTCTAATCGGAATATAGTGGGAGTACCTTCTGCAATTGCTTCGTCGGCGATCAGTACTAATCTCACCAAAACTGTTATACATAACACGGAATACTTTCACTCACATCTCACTAACATTCTTCTTAATATCGTATCTTTATTTGTTCTCAACCGCAATATTTTCGTTTCTGGTATATATATTGATTAATCCAGGTATCATCGAGAATATGATGCGAATTGACGTAGGTAATGCGACGCAGCAGCAATCAAATTTTTATTTAGCAGCACATGACTACCAAATCCAAACAAAGTAATAAATCAATCTCAAATTGGTTTCTGCTCAGTTTAACAGAAGATAACATTCAATGGTAACAACAATTTATTTTAAAGATACTATCTGTATTGCTTAAAACGAGGGTATATATCTATATGTATTCCGCATCTGTATATATTTGATTACATATAACAATTAATTTTTACTAAGATAACCAGAACTTTCTTAAATTTTAGAAAATATTGTTTAGTTAATATAAAATAGTGTTTTTCTTTTTTTGTACTGAAAAGAAAATTGTACTATTATCCCATTATTGTTTGTTCAGTATTGTGTGTCCTCAGTTAGAGAATGTTAGCTTTTGTTTAGCATATTAAATTGAGGTATGTGGTATAAGAGCCAAATAATGATGTATAAAAGCCACTGTATAATTTATAATGTATAATGTTTAAAGGTCACTCAGGTGTTTAAGCAACAATATATGCTGTGTAGCCTTGAGGAGACATAATGATGTGCATTCTCCAAGAGAGGACTCTGCTGTGAAATTAAGAAGGCATAATCGTTGGAAGGTATCAGTCGTCTCTGTGGTTGCGTGGAATGCTTAATAATTTCAACCGGAAGGGTACTGTGTGCTTTCAAACGTAAAGTACAGGCGTGATTTTTTTAATTGCGGAAAACTTGAGTCCTGTTGAGATGTGTCGTTATCTGCAAAATGTATGAGATAGGGAGTGTCACTCATGCACTTCAATGTTCCGTTGGAATAAAGTTGGTAAATTTCGTAAAGGACAAACCAGAGTATGTATGAAAAGCCTCTACCAGGTCAAGTGTACGTGGTCATTGCTCAAACAACAAAGTCTGAAGAGGATGAATTATTGAGAAAGGTTCCACGAATTACTACACGTGAGATAGTGGTAGCACTTTACATCATTAGAGAAACTGTTTAAAAACTTCTCCACGAAATTTAATGCAACGAGATATTTCATGTAATCTCACACAAAATTAAGACAGCAACCAATAATCTTTGAGGTTGTATATTATCAAAATAGATTATCCTGTTGCTTGACAATTTCAGTGCCCATGTGGATATTGAGTGCAAATATTTGCTGTAGTAATTTTAAAAAAACGCATCCTCAATATAATCTTCGAGCATTTTCCATATAACTTGACTTTTCATCTTGCGACTTCTATGTCTTTAGTGCATTCAAGAAAGTTCTAAAAGGAAGTCAGTTTACGAGCGACAGTGCTAATGGAATTGCCGTTCGATAATAACTCCTCAGACAATCAAGGAGCCTCTTCATTGGTATTCATCATTCCTTGGACCCCTGGGATGCTTGTATCAATTAGCTAGGCAACTATGTAAAACTACTGTGATCATTTGGTGTAATTCTTTATTCTTTATACTTAGCACACTGCTATCATTATAAGCCCTTCGTCAAACCAATGGCAATCCTAATTTCATTTGGGCGATCCTTATAAAGTTCTGTATGAAATAATATATTAGATACCATTATTTAAATGGTTATCATTGATTCTCGAATGCTGAGTTGACTTTAAATTTTATAACACCTTTTTCCTTCCCATGTGATATTACACATAGTTATCATTATACTGCTAATTTTTTTGTTTGGTATCTTAGTTAAGACTATTTTTTTTTCATTTATTAAACTTTACACCTATTTACATACATGCTTTACATTTTTCTCTTTTTAACTAGCATTTTAAATTACTGAAATTTATCGAATAAGCCGATGGGTTGAAATCAATGAAATTTATTGATCTGGAAATTAATTGCTTAGGGTATAACATAATTTGCTAATTGCACTGATTGAAATTTTTCTTATTCTATGAATTAGCATTTTTTTATTCATGACCACTAACAAATCTCATTTAAATAGTTAAAATTAATCTCATTTCAGAATTTAAAAAATTAAACTTAATTATTCTCAAGTAAGCTGTAAATCTCTACTTGTCCCCAATAGAATATTAATAATATTATAGAATAGAATACTAATAACATAATCAACTAATAAAATAAAATAAAAAAATCTTATAATAGAATACCTCCAAAAATATTATAATAGAATACTAATAGTAATCTAATATTAGAGTACTAACAACATTCTAAATGTTTTTCAACAATTAACAGAAGATATCATTAAAAATAAGTTTCACATATTACGCTTAAGTTGTGTCATTACATTTTACAAGAAAAAAGTGAAAGGAATCGAGTGATACAATGGAGGTAAAATCAGAAGTGCAAGAAATTCGTTGAAATTCCTCCTCTGCAGCAGTTATGTCACTCTAGTGTTGCCAAACCATGCAGAATAAATGTACTACGGAGGAAATTCGATTCAGGCTGGGAAAGACTTATGAATATCAATGATGTCAGCAAGGACGGTTCTTCTACAAGGGTCACGTTTATTATTCAGATCAGGGAAAACTGTGTTCCCTGTAATCTATCAGAGGCAGCATTTCTCACGGATATTAAGAAAGAGTTGAATTATCTTTCTCGGAGTTGTGTTGTGCTTGATGTAATACATTAAGCTGTTGATTTCCTTAAAGGATATATTATTCCTGTTATATAAGTATGAACTATTTATGAATAACAAAAATCAATATACGTGAACAGTTTATTTTTCTGCAACTTTTAGAGTGGACTTATTAGTGAGAACAATTTATTTACACTTAAATTTATTTTGTTCACAAGCTAGAACTATGAAAATAACCTAAATTTATTCACAGTTTTTATAAATTGGTGATATATATATATATATATTTCTCAAATAATTCTGTTATTAAGTAGGTTCACATTTTAAAGGATGTATGCCATTGTGTTCTTACATTTATTAAATGGTAACTGAAATTCAGAAAAAAATTCATGTGACAAAAATGATATAAATGTTCAGTTACGAAAACTATGAAAATGTTTCAAATCATGGAATAAAGCAATTTTAATTGAATATAAAGTTAAAATATTACTTATATTACGTAGATCACAACAAAAAAAAGCACTTAACCAGGTTTGATTTTTAAATTTAAAGTCATTTAATGACTGTGAATGTACAGATTTTTTGTTCCTTTATTAATGAACTTTATATTTGGAAACTGCTGTGTAACAAATAAAAGTTGCTTTCCTTGTAATAAACAAGATATTTTCTGTATATTTTTGTGTGTATATCATCAATTTTTGATTTTTTTTTCGATGCTTAATTACAGAGCATTGGATTATACACGGATCCATTGATTCGCAAAACAACTGGTACTTTTTCGTGAGACGCAAAAAAGTGATAAATAACCAAATATTTCACATTTTTATATCTGTACCTTATATTACATAAATTTATGAAGAAAATAATTCTAAGTGAAATAATCAGTCTTTTTACGAAAATTAATCGCTTTTTTCGAAAATGTTTACATTACTGGTTTGATAAGAGTCGCTAAAACGAAAACCCTAATGTTGAAGTAATTTGTTCCAAACTAACGGAAAAAAACACTCTCTAGGAACTTACCAAACCATACATTGGAAATATTAATTGGCTACTTTAGACATTTAACACATAAAAATAGAAATGGTAAGACAAGAATCGTGTTCTAATTTAGGCTCACTATGCGGGATTTGATTTTTAAAGGGAAAAAATAAATCTCGCATAAACACTAAGCATACCATAACCGGCCCTTTGACCTGTTATAAGCATTTGAATTGAAAATGTGCATATTATCTTATCGCTTTTGCACATCTGACTTCATGACTTTTTTCTATTAATTATATACAGTTAATATTGTATTGTTTTTTTATTTGTATTTTGTATATTTTGTGTAATGCTTGTCGTATACCGTTATCTATCACAACTGGTCATTTGACTGGGAAAATATTTTTTCGCTTCATAAGGTTATTATAATAGAAATTATGATGTACATGCGTATTCAACGTATTGTTTATAGTTCATTACAATAAAACTAAATTTGGTGAAAACATGACTGATCCAATGGCGCGGAAATTCACCACAAAATCTAAGTCTTGCAGATGGCCACTCCAATGATTTTTCAATATTCTTATTTTAGCTGGCATAAATGCCTGTATTTTGTACAAGTAAACGACAGGAGAACGTATCTCTAGAAAAGATTTTTTATTCCAGTTAGTAGATGAACTTACCACCGATTTTTGAGAAGTACTTGAACAACCAAAAGAATGAAGTAATACAAAACAAGCGTTACCTAAATCTGGTTCAGATTCTTATGAACATAAGAAGAGTCAAATAGGATATTGTAACAAAAATAAAATCAACAAAATTTGTTCTAAATGTGGAAAATATGTTTGCGGAAAATGTACAATAGAGACACCCTGTATATGTAAAAAATGCGATGAGCAATGAATTAAAAATTATTATTCTTTGCGTTTATAATAGAAATTGGCAATAAAGAAGTCAATATGATAACTACTAGTTTAAATTTTTTTAAAAACTTTATTATAATTTTTATCTCCGATACATTTAAAATAATAAATTTTTAATATTTTTAGTTATTTTAAGTGATTTTTGTTGTTTGGAATATTCAGAATAAAAGTTAGTATGAAATGGAAAATTTGATTTTCTTTGTTGACATTTTTTAATAATTATTTTTCTAGATAAACCTGAAAAAAAACATAAATCTCGTTAAATGTTTAATTTCGACATTTTAAAAAACAACTAGAGTTTTCAGAACTAAATCAACACAAAATTTTAAAGTATATAGATTTTAATGTAAACATAAACAAATTCTATACTCTATCTTGGAAATGAAAATGCCTTAAGAAATAAAAAAGACACATCTATGATAGTAAAAGTCTAAGAAAATGCATTTAAAAATTGTAAATGCATAAAACAAAAATTAGTAATATTTGTAGAATTCTAAATGTTTAGTAAGTTCTTTTCCAACTTATCATATGCAATTAAAATACTGTTCCACTAAGTAGGATTTCATATAACTTTTCTTTTCGGCTCAGAAAATGTTTTTGCTCAAAATTGATATGACATTAGTTTAATAAATAACAGATTTATCATCATCATTTATTTAGACAGGTTACATTTCTTAAGAAAACTGGACCGTTGTTTGTATATGTATAGATACATTTGAAAATTGCCTTACAAAGTTAATGTTAATTAAATATTTTAGGTGTTTAATATAATTGGTGTTAAATATGTGAGGAGAACTGAAGGCGAGAAATACCTTCAGGAATGTGTAAGATTTTCTTTTATACTCGGAAGCGAAAGTCTTATGATATGATGATGCAGTGGGGTCACTTGCTTGAGTGAAATGGTCCACTATCAGGGAACATTGAAGGCTAACAGGTGCATATGAATACTTGAAATGACCTTGTAATTTCAATTTTTTTCAAATTTTTCGGAACACAGACATGAGAAGGATTAATTTCTTTCACAACAATACCACTATCCATGAATCTATTACATCAATGAATTAGATTACAGCCAATGATGTAGGTCTCCTGAATCTCCAGATTTCACCCACATAGAACCCTTAAGAAGTATTCAGATACTCAATGACGAAGTGTTTGCTGAAACTAGGAAGAATAGAGGATGATAAGTGCCACTTCAGGTTCTCCAAGATATGTTTTTCTCATGCTCAGAGAATGACCAAGGTAGAAAATGTTAAGGGAATAAATTACCGAAAATTTGTCTTAATACTCTCTGTTATTTGAGTGATATGACATCGTATAATAAAATAGCTTAGATAATGTAGTCAGGCTAATCCCATGAGTCAGGTTTCAATTTGATTTAATCAGGAACTGAAATATGAATGCCCTCTGCCTGACAGGTAAGCAACATTTTCTTACATGTAAATGAGAGTGAATCAATTTAGTTCTTGCAATGCATCCAATTACTTCAAAGGAGAGATTAAAATATGTCCCATAGCAAGAGTGAAAAACAAATTATTCAAGACGGATGAGAATGACGTAAGATTGTGAGTAGCATGCCACATATAGTTAATGTTGCAATTAAGGCTAAAGGAAACCTAACCAAAAAATATTTTTGTAAAATAAACAGTTTTTTTTAATCCTGTAAAATTATATTTCCTCAACATAACGGTATTTCACAAATAAACGTTTATTAATGGGAGCTAACAATTATGTATATGACTATATTTTGCTAATTTGATCTTAGAATGAAATATCATTAGTGAGGAAAATTAAGGGTGAACAAAAAAAGATGTATAAAGTATTTATTACATGCAAGCAAAGAAGCATCTATCTATCTATCTGTAGGTATATATAATATTTGTAGATTCTATGCAATTTTTATAATTATGCCTTCCCGATGCAATACATTTTTTCTACATAGTACATTTCGCTGCAATATAATTTTTTTATCTGTATTTCATAAAATTAAATAGACAACCTGTTAACATAAATATAATCATAAAAATTAATTTTAATAATATAATTCATCATATTATATTATAATGCATTATATCATAAATGTTATAATTTATTATATCATAAATATTATAATTTATTATATCATAAATATAATAATTCATTATTTTATAGTTATTATAATTCATTATATTATAAATATTATTATTCATTACATTCTAATTATTATAATTATTTATATCATTATTATAATTCATTACATTATAATTATTAAAATTCATTATATTATAATTATTATAATTCGTTACATTATAATTATTATAATTAATTAATTAGTATAATATAATTAATCATAGTAAAATTTTATCGCCTTAAGTATTAGATAAGGGGGAAAATGTTTTGTAAAGTAGTTCCATTTTGGATATGAAAATTGAGCATAGAACATGCGTTTGAAGTATAATTTAGAAAAGTAAATAATTATCTAAATTTTATAATTTTTTAAAAGTTTACAAAAGATGCATATTTGATTTCAATGGAACATTTTAAATTGGTTTACACTAATTTTTATTTCTTTCGTTCGCTATGTTTTCTTTTTTCTCTTTGGCTTTGTTATATATCGACTTTTGAATGTTTTGGTTTTATTTACATTTTGCTCTAAATAAATTATTGTGAGTGAAATTGTTTGAATACTTAATGTTAGCACAAACGAGCATTTTATATTGCAAAACTGACTCATCATTTCACATTTTTTTTTTCTTTTCTTTCTCTTATTATCTTACTTTTCATTTTTTGTGATTTATTCTTTGCAGGTGCTGATAGTGTTTTTGTCTTTTATCACCCTTGTAGAAATCTAATATATATATATATATATATATATATATATATATATATATATATATAATACTTTAATTTATTAGTTTAATTTTACATTTTAAATATAGTATATTTTGTTATGGCAAGAACTCGGAATTTGATATTAGGTTATAACGCACATAAATGGTTTCATATTATTCTTATTTCTATTATTTATTTCCTGTTTTGATCTTGTACATCTTGAAATTTATGCTTTATCTCAGTATTTAACTGTATTACCTCGCTTTTATTGAATTAAGCTATACAGAATTTAATAATTTTGTGTTTTAGTTTAGTAATAATTTATTTTACTGATTTTATTTTTATATTTTAAATTTGTTCAATTTATTTTCCTAAAGGTTATGTTATTCAATAATAGCTTATTTACTTGTCTATTTAGGAACTATATATAAAATTATAAATCATATTTTTATGTTTATTATATCCTTCTGTTTGTAGCTTTTTTTTTTCACACTCACTACATTTACAAGGAACATATATTTTCTGTGCTGCGCTTAAGCTACAACATAAGCAAGGGAAATGTAAACAATGAGAATCTTATCGGAAAGTAATATAATAGGTTTGGTATTTCATGGAATTTCCCCTCTGCAACAGTTGTGTTTACTTGCAAGGATTAACGAATATATATGATATTAGCAGGATTTCATCGTATAACATCATTTATACTTCTTTTATACTTGCAGACGGAGGAAACTATAACCATTTAAATTTTTTGGATTGGTACTCTAGTTCCTGTACTGACGAATTGAAAATTTGTTGTACTAAAGAAACAAACTTCAATAATGAGTTTGATGATATAACAGTAGAAAGTATTTCTAATTTAACCTAAAGCAGGGGTCGCCAAACTTTTTTGATCATCGCCCCCTATATAATTTTTCGAAATCTCCATAGACCCCCACAAAGGTAATTTCCAGGTAATTAAAATAAAACTATATATTAGTCTAAATATTTAATAAATCAGAAACAGTAAGTAAAGTAGCTACAGATTTTTTACTTCTTAATGAGATGAGTGTGCCTGGTGTTTCTTGGCAAGGTTCGCTATATTGGGTTCGAAATTAGTCAATTTTAACCGTAAATCCCCTCGAAACTCCACATTTAATTTATTTCTGTTTTTATTTAAAATTGAATTAACGTGACTGAAACCGGCTTCAACCATATACGAACTTGGAAACGCCAGCATAAATGGCTGAGCCATTTCGTAAAGTTTCCCATATTTTTGCTTTATATTTATATTAGTCCAAAATTTATGTATTGTCAAATTTTTAATAAGCGTTTTTGCTTCAAGATCGGACAATAGTTCAGCAAGCTCATCTTGTATGTTGATGACGACGTTATCAATTTGCGCCGAAAATGGCGCAATAATCCAATCAGGGATGTCGATGTTTTCCAAATCAACAAAGCGTAGTTTAAAATCGTCGCTTAATTTTTGAAGATGATTTGTATATATTTCCAAGTCTTCTTCTTTTATTTTTAATTGTTGCAGATTTGAAAAATACTTATAATCCTTACGTAGCAATGAAGATCTAAATAAATTTAATTTTACTTGGAAGCCTAACAGTATTGTCCGAGCTTGGATAATTGTTACATCTTTTCCTTGCAGTTTTGTTTGAACGTCATTAAATTTTCCAAATAAGTCTGCTAAATAAAAAATATGGTTCTTATTGTTTGGAGTTCATTGCTTAGAACAGGATTTATTTCGTTCAGAAATTCTGTCGTGGAGTCAAATAAATTGACGAGCCGTTGCAAGCATACACCTCTAGACAACCATCTAACCTCGGGGTGCAGAAGTAATTGGTTAAATAACTCATTGTTTTCCTCACAAAGTTTGGCAAATAATCTTGATTTAAGAGGTTGAGCTTTAATTTGATTAATAGATTTAATACAAAACTGTAAAGCTTCATGTAACTCTGAACTCAGATATTTTGCTACTAAGTTGTGTCTATGCAACACACAATGAATAGTACGAATACCGGGCACTTTTTCTTTGAGGCATGTAGCAAAACCTCGGCAACGCCCTACCATAGAAGGTGCGCCATCTGTGGCTAATGCTATTATATTTTCAAGCGGAAAGTCATATTTATTTAAATATTCTTGTAAATATTTAAAAATTGTCACTCCCTTCCCATCGGTTTCAAGATATTTAGCAAATAAAAATTCATCAATGACTTCTCCTTTAATTTTACTAAAATATCTAACATACGCCATAAGAATAGCAGAAACGCCAAAAACAGATTCATCAAGTTGTATAGAGAACTTGCAATTTTTTAGCTCCGAAACAACTGTGTTTTCCATTTCTTCGGCCATTTCGTCAATACGCCGTTTTACAGAATTTGAACTTAATGGCAAAGACTTAGTAGAGTCTTTTTTCATCACATTCTCAATGACGTCTTTAATTGCAGGTACTACAATTTCTTCTGCGATTGCGTGGGGTTTTCTCCTCTTTACTATATTAAGCGAAATCTTGTACGAAGCAATTAATCCTCCTTCATTTTCAATTTCAGTAGACCGTTTCATAAAACTTTTTAGAGTTGGTCGACATGTGAATTTTTCTTTGAGTTTTTTGAAAAATTCTAATTCTTCATTTTTTTTTTATCTGAATGAAGCCTTTCAAGATGATCTTTCATTTTTGACGGTTTCATGTATTCATTTCCAAAAGTTTTTTCGCATATAAGACATAGGAATAGTTTCATTTGTCGGTGAACAAATAAATCCAAATTTTAAGTAATCCAATGAATAATACCGACATTTCTTTTTAGATACTGAAGTTGTCATTTTTAAATTAGGGTTCTGTAAATAAGTTAAAATTAAGTTGGTATATTATACTAATCCACATTATTAAAGCTTACCTTTTCACAAGTAACAATAATTAAAATTGATATCAAAACTAAACGAATAGTTTTATAGAAACAATAACTAATTATCCAATAGTAGATATAATAGTAGTAATAATGACACTACAAGCATTTAATACTGTTCACAGTTCACTAAAATAGCTGAAAATGCATATATTTGCGTTTATAGCATCCAGTGTAGAATTGGACAAGCGCACGTATGTATCTGACTCATATGCAAGGCTCGTATGGTTTGCGATGGAGACAAAGGGCGAATCAACGACACGATGCGTAACTGCTGTATAAAAAAGAAAAAAAAACTAAAAGAACTAAAACTACAAACATAAGAAGAAAGAAAACGGAGTACTGAAGATTCCCTTCGCGCTTAATGCATAGAAAGCCAACGGCAGTGTCGTCGCTCGCCAAGTCTGCGCCAAAGGCTCCTAATTGGTTGATGAGTTCGCCAGCAAGTGACACCGATAAGCCTCAATCGCTCTTCTGGCTACATACTATGAGTCGTGCAAATTACAAACTGGTCACAAGGTCAAGTTGTGACGTCACGGTATACATACGAAAACACATAAGGAAAAAAGGGGCAGATTGTTTTCTGATTTATTATTTTATTTTCTATAAAGAATATAATATTAAGTGAATTATAAAAATATTTTAAATTTTTACGTACGCAGTTAGATATGTGTGATTTGCGTATTAAGAACTGTTTTTCCTTCGAGTCCCAATAGACCCCCATTCGACCCCTTGGGTCAGATAGACCCCCTACTGTTGTTAAATAGACCCCTAGGGGTCTATATAGACCACTTTGGCGACCCCTGACCTAAAGATTGAACATGTATTTACAACAATTGTTCATACAGTCTACCATTTTCTATGAGGTGAATCTGAATTCGTTTCCGCATATTTTAAGAAACGCGTTTCTATGTACTGGGGTGGTCGTGGTAACCTAGTGGTTATGTTCATAGATTAACAGCCAGTAGTTTTTGCCGATTTGTGGGTTTGATCCCTGAGCCACTAAAGAATCGCCATGTAGACGAGGCTAATGTGTGTTAAATCTGTTGAGGCAGAATGTCCTCCTATTGAAGAGGTAGGGAAGCTTGGAAAAGGAGGTACCAGCTTAGACCGAGGCTCGTCACTTGACAGAGGCTCTAAAATACGCAGTCGTCTCCAACACCTAATACCAACACTCTGACAGGCCGTCGTCATGCAGTCTATCTGTGAACGAGAGTTATAATGTCAGCATCCGCTGTTGGCAGGAAGTCACGATGTCAATGGAACACAGATTAATGGGCATTCCAAAAAAAAGAAAGAAAATTAAAAAATAGAAAGGGTATGAAATATGACGTTACACTGTGAAAACACATTACAAGCTTTTATTTATTTATGAATTTCAAAATTTTGCAACATCTTGTGTTCTTCGTTCCTTCAAAAATTATTTTTCAAATAAATGCTTAATGTGCGAAAATTGTTTCTCTGGAACCGGTTTGTAGCTCTGAACCATTTCGGTGAGCTCAGTACCCTTGAACTTTAAACCAATAGCACTGATGTTGCCTCTGGTGTGATGTTTATAAAAAAACAATCACAATCAAGATACTGGAAATACGCGTGAAGTGTAAGAAAGTGGAATAATGCCTGGGCACCATGGAGGACAATTCAATCTTTTGACAGATTTTTATAATGATATCATCCTTGAAACAACAATCTGAGGTTACTAATTGCCAAAATGCTACTTTAAGCAGGTTAGTAAGCCGCATCCAGTAACGGAATCATGCCAGTTTTGGTCAAGTATACGATGAACTGATCCCCAAGAGGTGTTCCACTGTATGTTCAATGAGCCATCGTTGGTCTTTAAGCAAAATAATTTTTTCAGCATTTTCGTCTGTCAGTGCAGTTGACAGGCATCAAGAACCAAAATTTGCCATCAAATGATATTTTGCCATTTCTAAAAAGAAAAAAAAAATACTTTTTTTTTTTTTTTTGTAATTTTCGTAAATTATCTTCAAACCCACAACATTTTTGTACTGTTTTTTTTCTGAGAAAGAAGCAAAAATTCCAAGCCACATCCTGAAAACTTAAAAACAACATATTAAAAATTCGCAGAAAGCAAAACACTTACGGAGAAAAATCCACCATGGACACACAAATCCTTTTTAGGCACAGTTTACAAGCATATACCTACAGGTAGAGTTCAGCAACTACTTGTGGGTTACACCCCACGGATAGTATATTAATATCGCACTTTGGAGCAAAGTGAGGCCTCGTAATTTTGAACTTTATCCAGGTGAAGGGGAGGACAGCTGAGGTGGCTCCTCCTTCTCCCAACTTCCACCAGATGCCAACTGGACAACTAGAGACGAGTTCGCAACCATAAGACAAGTCTATTCCGGCTACACGTATTTTGTGGAAAAATATGTAATACATAGAATCAGTCCACGGTAGCTTTTATAATATACTAGCTGATACCCGCCCGCTTCGCTGGGCAGACGATAATATTATATTTTGGAACCTATACGTAAGATATCAAGAAAGTTTTCGATTTTTAAACGATAATTATAATCTGAATTTAAAATTTTAAGAAATTGATTGTCTGTAATAATGGTTATCCACGACTTTCAAATATATGAGAAAAGTATTTAATAGTTAATAGTTTTACTACCACATTCACTATAGTTAGATTACAAATGTAGTTTATCAACCACACACACAAAATACTTTTCTCATAAATAAAACTTAAGGCTCAGGTTCCATTAACAATAAACAATTATCGTTTGCTCAGCAAGAAACCGAAACTGGCTGCGAGAAATCAGCTAGTTACCATAGTATAGCTTTTAAAATTCGCAATGCAAGGTCATTGAAATGTTTGACTTATGGTGAAGTTGGTGATATTTCGCAAAAGGAGCCTTTCCAAAATCTTGCCAATCATCCATCAGTCATCAATCCATCATCCAATTCCAACCTGCCAATCATCCAATTCAATATTAAATTATTTGATATTTTTCAACGGTAAATTCTGTAAGTAAACTAATTTGTAGCGATACATATATACATATAAAATTATATTCCAGCTTATGTTAATATAATTTTGCGATAAAGTCGCCAAACATAAAACTGCTGTGTATGAAAGATTAACTGATGATAATTCACATTTTGGTTAAGAATTCCATAAAATCCATTCTAGTAGAGCGTCTACATTTGCAAAATGAGTAACTGTACCAAATTTCAAGTCAATTGGTTGTATAGTTCTTAGAGATATCGATGAGTCAGTCATGGTATTTCATGATATATATATATTCCTAGAAAATTTCAACTACTCTCACG
>BMAW01048516.1:35273-83956 GCA_019974015.1 Nephila pilipes
TACTTAGTAAATATCTACAATTGTTCGGCTTAGGCACTTTGAATATATTTCTCTCCTAAATTATCAATCCACTGCTAATCTATGAGACACCCTTCAGAAGCTTAATTTTTTTAGGTAAGCACGGGAATTATGACCCTAAGGTACTGTAGTGATTTTTTTCATTCCCATAGATTTTACAAGCTGACGCGTCCCCTCGATACCTTAGCAATCATTTTCCAATTTTGACCCTTCTTGCCAACCAATTTTTATACTTTTTTCTATTTCTTTAAATGTCAAGAGCAGAATTACTCCTCATTTGATGCAGCATAGCTAAATCTGGTTCTTTGTGCCATTGCACTCTACCATCCAGGCATATACCATTGCATATTGAGTAAGTAAGTGTGCATCACTTACTTACTCAATTTGTGAGAAAAATAAAAGATAATGATTTTTATTTGTTTTGTATAATCTTTGACTGTTGAAAATATTTCGTGCATTTTTTGTGGGAATATTTATTTATTCGAATAATTTATATATAGGTTTAATAAAACAAGAACAAAAATAATGTTTTTGTATATTTCACGTTAAAGTTCCTTTTTTAAACATCGTACATTTCTTAAAAATGTCATCCAATAAAGAGATGCTCTTCGATAAAACGGGGTTTGCAAATTCTATCCTTCATTTTCCTTTTTCTCGTATTTATGAGATGTTTGCCTTCACTAAGATCTGAAATGTTTTCCATTTTTTATGTTATTATTTCATTTCAACTCACTGATTCAGTTTTCAAGCAGCTGAGCAAAAGAATTCTGCACAAATATCGTAAGAATTTTGATAGCTTAACTACAAATAGGTGGATGTATGCTTTCTTTTTCTGTTTTCGTCAAGTAATATGCTTTACTTGCTAAACTACCAGCAGCTAAGCACATCATCCTCGTTTAAACATTGTAGTCGTACTGTTCGTTAAATTTATTCGCATTGTGCATCAATTTCTTCTCTGGCAGCATATTTTTGTCCTCTTTCAACCGATTAAGTCGAAAAGAAAATTTTGAAAATTTTATATGTAAGAATAATATTTTCTCTGCATCCAAAAAAGTTATACTTCAACTTACTTTCAATTTTTTAGTTATCTCCATAATATTCCTACGAAACTTTAAACTATTTTTTACGCCTCAACTGTATCGTAAAGTTTTACAACAGAGAGAAAAAAAATATGAAATATTGAGTTTTGAAACTTGGGTGAAATCATTAAAGTAGGGAAAATCCCACAGAAATTTCTACTTCGCTGTAGTTATGTCACTCAAGAGCTGAAAACCGTTCAGAATAAATACTTGAGCGAGGAAGTTCAAGTGATATTCGGAATTGCTTATAAATATCGATGATGTCAGAGCAATGAAAACTTTAATACAAGGATCATATCTATTACTAAGTTATGCTATGTACGTTATCATAACGATCTAGGAAATTAGCTATTATGTATGGGAAATATGGAATAGGGAACGATTTTTTTTTTAATTTTTTTAATATGCACTTTGGAACCCAAAAAATCGTCTACATGACTTTCCCTGCCGATGATATATTGTATTCAAATATTTGATGAAAAACTCAAAAATTTTTTAACAACAATAATATATATATATATATTCCAAGAATAGGGTTTAGTTGTTTTCCAAACAATGGAAAATGACATTGCTTTATGAATCTTCAGCATTATTTAGAGAAAGTTATAAAAAAAATAAATGTTTACAGCATTCCTGGATAATCCGATTCTTTTCAATATTGAGAAATGTTTCATTTAGACTGGCTGTGGCCACATTAACCGAGTTAACAAAGTCACAGACTTGTGTATCGGCGTTGTTTACGTCTTGTCATGAGTTTGAATCCTCGTGACACTAAAGACCAATGGCGTAGCGTGGCTGATGCAAGTTCAATGCTCCATACTATTGCATTATGAGGAAGTTCGGAGAGGGTAGAGCCATAAAGGTTCGCTTGAGTCACTAAAGTGAATTTCAAAATTACGGGGCTCTCTTGTTACTTCTATGGACGATATTAACAAATCCACTGCATGATATCTGTTCACAGCCAAATATGATCCGTTGTTCAGCTGTAAGAAAAAATAAAATACAAGTTGTATAAAAAAATACATGACTACAAAGGATTCATTCATAATTTATAGAATTGAATAATTATGACGCGTTCTAAATATCTAGATTTTTTTATTGTATTTATATTGAACATATTTACATGTTTACTGGTGGAAAGCGAAATCATTGAAACATTATAAAGTGCTCAACAATATATACTCGTATTTTATTTTCAAACACTATAGGTCGACACTTAGCAATGTACTTGAAGAACTTAAGATGCATTGTTGTAAGTTTTAGTGTCTTTTGAGTCATTTTGTGAGGTACGATCTCATTTTTTATTTCATTAATTATTATTTTCTTCTGTTGTATTAATGATTCTTTATTCCAGCAATCTGGGGGCCGCTGTAGTCTAGTGGTCATGGTTTCAGATTCGTGGCCGGCGATTTTCGTTCAGTCGCGGGTTCTATCTTTTGCCACCAAAGATCCGCCGTGTTGCCGGGGATTGATGCAAGTTAAGTCTGTTGGGGTCCAAAGTCCTCCCATTGGCGTGGTTTGGATGTTATGAGAGAGGATTGCCAGCTCAGATGTGGTCCTCCTCTCTTGACCGTGGCGCAAAATTACTATGTCCGTCGCCAATATCCCTTGTGTTGTTTCTAGTGTAACGTTAATAAGAAACTAAAACTAAATCCAACTATCCGGCATACATATCCAGAAATTAAAATAATAAAATACAATGAAAGATCACAAGTGAATAACGTATTTTACATTTAATATCCTTCATAACACCAATTGCAAGTGAAAACTCAATAAAATAAGACATATGTTGATTGTTGTTGGTAGGTTTTCTGAGTGATGCACTGGAAGCAAGACGAGTGCTATTTGAACCTCAGTCAAGTGACGAGGTCAACACTTGAGACGGTGACCCTCTCTCCTAACTCCCACCCCAAAGGGAACCTCTTCAGATTTAACGTACATCATTCCTGGCGAGACGGCGGATCGTTAGTGGCATCAAGGCTCGAACCTACAACTCGATGAAAACAGCCAGCCGCGTTCATGAACACTTGGCTATCACGGCCAGAAATATAAACAATAAGCGGAATTATAGGAAAACAAGTGGTGTGCCTCGGGAGTTTTCAGAGAATGGTATATAGTCCTTTTTAATAGAAACTGGAACGGAATTAATTTGAGGTGCACCGAATCTGGGGTTAGATTTATTTTACCACTTTGATAATTAACTTAGATTTTTAATATATTTCCCGGTCTTCTTTAGTTGATTGTCTTCATCATGTAAAGACTTGCTTCTTATGAGTGTCGTTCAGTAATTACAAGGGATGGAGCACATAGCATCAAAAATGGTTTGTTTTTAGTGAGCAACATGACTTAATAGACAGCTGTCTAAATCTTAGTTATTTATGATCATGATACATTTCGTGTCTCAAACATTCATCCTTATAATTTTTCTCACCAATACGAACCATCCTTGCCTTCTTTGAAACAGATTATCCGGAAGTAATCCATTGTTTTGATTTTTGCTTCATTTTCTCATCAGCTGCGTCATTTCAATTCTCATCAGCAGCGATAATTCATACAAAATGACAATTACATATCGACGTGGCAACTATCAAATTTTGATTTTGAAGCAAATGATTACCGAATAAAAATTAACTAAAGAATCAATCTCGAATTGGTTTCGGCTCCATTTAAAAGGTGGCAGCACCCATATGTAACAACAATTTGCTTTAATGATGATATCTCTCTTTCAATGCAAATACTTTTGGGAGTCACCCTCGTAATACACTTCTGATACTAAGAATTGTGGCCATGGTAGCCTTGCAGTCACGTTCACGGACTTGGGGACAGCGATGGTTTTGTGGGTTTAAACGTTGATACCTTTAAAGACCTATTCTGAAGCGTTTTTGATGAACATTAAATATAGTTGAGGTCCCCATTTTTCCAGAGGCCTGACGTGAATCTTAGAGAGAGAGTTACCAACTCAGATGTTACCCTCGTCACTTGACTGAGGTTCAAAATTGCGACTTTCATACCCGATATCCTTATGTTATTTCTAAATGCAAGGTTAATAAATAATCATAATATCCCATACACTGAGAGAATTTGGTATATAATGTCTTCAAGTTCATTGTGGTCATACAAGTACGTTCTTAACGCCAGTTATTGCTATGGTAATTTCGTGTTACTATTGAGTTCTATCATCTGGTAAACGACACCAAAAAAATTCGGAATTGAATCATTAGTTATATTTGGTTTGGTAGTCGAATTTTCTGTCAAATCAAAATTTGATGAATTAAGCTTCTGATTCGAGATGCCACCATGGATAATATTTGAATTCCTCATCATACGTAGTAACAAAGCACCAATTCCAGGTATTGGGTGTTCCTAGATTACAATAAATCCTCTACAAAGAAAGTGAAGAAGATCTTATCAACCGGAAAAGTTGTGATGACGACAATGTAGGATGTAAGTTTCGTCACATCCAAGGGAAACTGAAGAAAAAATAAACAGAATGGAGAATGTTCAAAATTACAGCCAGTTACCCATGGCTTCAAAATAATATTCCATTTTCCATTTCTTACTCGGGTTTATTTGAAGCACCCGCGTAATCATTGTTGTTTCGCTTCTAATATACTTCTTAAGTATTTAAATAGACAAACTATAAAGGGTTAGGCTATCTTCATTTTTTTCATCTCTCACTTTGGTATCGTTTTGGTAATTTGAATTGCATAAAATAGCAACTCTTTCTCAATTAAAATGAATCGTTATTTGTTAAATTAGAAGTTAAGAAGTTTATTGAATTGAATTAAGAATATTGATATATAATCGAAATCGAATTGAAACGACAGAGAATGGAGGGGTACAGGCAGAATGATAGAGAAATAATGGATAATAAGAGAGTAATGAAAAACTGATAATTTTCTTGTAAATTAGAATGATTTACTGTAATAAATCGTTTGGATTGAAGTTAGCTCAAAATAACTCCTGATTAGAATAATAGGAGTCGAATCTCTTTCAATCCATATGTGTTTGAATAAATAGAATAATCTGGTAAGCTAAAACTATTATTTGAACTTAAATTGGGATTAACTGAATTAAGAGAAATTCGACAGAGAGCGATCTTGTATACTCTTTGCCATTTAATAAATTGTTTTTCCTTTCTCCTGCGTATCTTCAATTGGATATTTGAATTATTTGACTGTTTTATTTGACTTTAAGATGACTGTGGAGTTAAATAAAGAAGGATGGCTAATCAATAAATAATAGAAAAATGTAAAATAAGTAATCAGCTAATGAAATAAATTATACATAACCTTACTGATTCACAACTTCAGGGAAAAAGATTTATTAAATGACTATTACATTTGTAATATTATATTGATATTTGAAATACCAGGCCTATTATCTAAATGTTAATAAATATTATAAAATTAATGAATTATATTATATTGTAGAGACATTTTTAAGCATTCTTGTTTAACCAAAGATGCTTTAATTGAGTTATGTGAGTATTGAAGTCGTTACTTTAATGTCATCTATAAGATATTTACAATTTCTAAAAAAGGAAACAAATATTTCCAGACAACAGAAATATTATATTTTCAGAAATATACTTATTAAAGGTATATCCATGAGCAAATTAACAAATTTTATAAGAGTAAAAATTAAATAAAAATATGTTAATCAAACCAGTTTTGCATATATTGAAAATAAGTTTTATTTTAGAAAAGTCTAAAACTTAAGCTATACAATGAAGAAATGAATAAATTCAACAAATGACTGCTTATTTGCTTACCAAAATATGATAATGGATTTTATAATGATATAATGTTGGAATATATTAAATTTTTAGATATTTTTATTCAGAAATGAAACAATTGTTTGGAAAATATGACACTAAACTTAATGTGAAAGTTTGAATTATTCTTGCAAAACCGGGGGTAGTAAGCTACTCTGTTTCATTTTCCTTAAAGAAATATTTGCAATAAAATAATCTTAAGAGATACAATTTTAAAAGAGAAATGAAATATTTTTTTTATTATGAATGTCTGAACTAGTTGTCCTTTAGTCTATTTAACCATCGGAAGTGGAGAAAGATAAATACAAATATTTATACATTAATTTACTTTATTTCCAATAGCTATGAGGGTTTGAATTGTTACTTAAATTTTTTCTTTTGCTTTAACTAGAACCATCAGGTTTTCAAATGCCCTGAAGTACATTAAGAACTTTTTCATATTATTTGGATAACATGCTTCGGATACATTTAAAGCCTAGTGAAGATATTTCTCTTTTAAGGTCTTAGTAAATTCTAAGTAATTCTTTGTAAATCTTTACAATTTATTTCTAAATATACTGATTCTCAAAAAGCCATTTATTTTACAAATATTATTACAAATATTTATTTGGGCACTTTGGAAAATAAATTGTATATGTACGTTACTTTCTGTGTTTTGAGAAACTCTCAAAATTCTTTAATAAAATGTCTAAAGTTTGTCTAGCAGCAATGTATAAATATGCATTTACCCATACATTTTGAATGAATCGATTCTGCAAGGGAATAAATAGAGTATAGATTCTAAAAAGGAAAAAAATCACATTTATTTCACAAAACAAACTACATTACCCTAATACATTTAGGCTTCTGTAATGATATTTTTTACTTTTGTATGTGTAAAGGAACGTGATATAGAATAAATAATGATAAAAAATTCAACACATATCAAAAGATTCAATAAATTAACTTCCAATAATGTATTTTTTTAATTTATAGCAATAATAAATAAGAAAATCAAATGAAAATTAATTAGGATGTGATTGTGATTTTTTATAACCGTCGCACAGAAAAACAATAACTGGGCTATGGTGATGGACCCCATAGTTTGTATCCTCGATTAAGTGACGAGGACGAAACTTGAACTGGCACCTCCCTCGTAAAACTTCCACACCACATCAACGAGAGAACTTTGAACCTTAAGGAAGTCTTTAAAAAATTAAAAATTATGCACAAGTTATTAAAAAAACTTTAAAAAAACTATTTTTGCAAAAAAAAAATTATGAAAATTTTTGATAAAATTATAAATTTTTATTATATTTTTGGATGAATAATTTAATGTATAAATGTAGTTCATTTTCTGGGTAGAAACTTCAAGCAAAACCATACATTCTAAAATAATCCATAAATTGATGCTTGCGCATTTTAATATATAAGAGTATAAATATGTATTCCTAAAATTACTGAAAACAGAATTAAATTTAATGTTTTAAAAATATTTCTGTGAACATTTCAGAAAGCAAATACATGCTGATAATGCCTTTGATGATATAACCAACATTTTATTTTTTTGTGAGCCAAATATGACATGAAATTTTTATACAATATATATCTACTTTATTCGAGCCTTTTTTACACTATTTCCTATTTTTAAATAATTTTGTCATGTAAAATTGATGCATTTGCCATATCATTGCACTTATGTGGAATTTAAAAGTGTATAATGGATAGTACATAATTTTACTTTACTTAAATTTGGTTCAAAATTACGAGGATTGTCGTTAATAGCCCTCGCATTGCTTCTAATTTTGACAATAATTTGCTGATCAAACTCTTATCATGAATTAGTTATATAATATTCTTTACATATTTACGCTCAGGTTAATTACAAAAATAAAATGTACATTAATCACACACTCGTCTGACACACACACTTTTTTATATACAAATACACAGCAAAAAGTATACTTACGCTTAGAAAATATTTAATGATGTAAGTATGGTTTGCAGCTTAAGTACATTAATTTATTTTGATTAAATGTTTCGATAAGATGTTTTTATTATATGCAAGCACATATATTTTTGGTTTATTATTAATAAAATCTGTGAAATCTATATATTTACTATTTATTTTAGAAAATTAAATATGATTAGTCCAAAAGATATTTGACGAAATTAATTCAAAAGATAGAAAATTGTTCATTTTTATTACTTATTTTTAATAACGTTAATTCTTATTTGTAAAAATTAAAATTAGGAAATTCAGATAATATAATTATTAGCATTCGAAATTTTATTGCTAATTATGTGACACATATAGTCTCTTAAAGTGACATTGCTCGAAAGCTTGAAGTATCACGTCAAATAGTAAATATTTGTGTTTCTAAGTTTAAGCAAAAATAATGTTTGTAACTGTAAGCTTAAGCAATAAAGCAATGTTTCCAATACTCCTAGATGCGACAAAAGATTTTCAAAACGAACTGATAAATAAAAATAAATACGGTTACATTTATTTGTATATAACATCAACTCAAAATAACTAATCCGTATGAACGTGGAACTATTATGAAATAGACTATGATTTATTTTCATCAGATGGTTTTAGATTCAAACATCTTTCCAAAAAGTTAAAGGAAAATTTCGTGACTTTTCATTTTCATTATTAAACATGGGTAGAGAAATGTTACATGTGATGATGAAAGAGTTTTTCTCCATTGGTATTGTTCCTTTATTTTAAATGAAGTGCACTTTGAATAGATTTGTGTATAAATATTTACTGAAAAACGCTTGGTACCATTAAATGCGAAGATCATTTCTTATGACTTGGTTTTCCAACAGAATAATGATAGAAAACGCATTTCAAGTGTTTTTCAATGCTCCACTGTAGTAAAAAAGCGAAAGCTTTAAAATGACTGAGTATATTTTAACTGTAAATGCTACTGAATATTTGTGGTAGATAAAGCAATAAATTAACTAAATCACATTTTTATCAATGATTCGTTTTACACATTATACTGTGAATTGAAAGCTTTAGCCGTAGAAAAGATGAACAAGTTAAACTGCATACCGAGAGGAGTGAAGTATTTTTGAAAGTAAAAAGGTTTTTTCATCAAAATGTTAATGAAAATTGAAACAATAATTTAATACATATGTTAACATAATGTTTATATGCAATTTTATAATTATTTATCAGGTGACTTCTTATCGTTAGGTATTTATGTTCTTTTTCTAAATTGCGATTAAATTAAAAATAAGCAGCATTATTCTATGGTATAATGTAACTCCATATTTTGCATTAATTATATGATGAGCAAAAATAATTCAACTAGCCTATACGACCAGTTATATTTACAATTAGCTTTTGCAAAAGACTAATTTAAAAGAAAAAACTAAAGAAAATCACTGTAGATTAATACTATGGAAAATGTATCAAACCATTTCTCAAGTGAAACATTTAAGCTGCAAAATAATAAGAACCGTTCTATGAACAAAAATATTGCAATAGTTTTATAACTACTTATGTATTGTTATTCATGATGTAATACTTAAGAAGGGTAAAGAAATTCACTTATTTAGTAACTTAATCAGCTATATATATTCTAGGCTCCTTTTGCATAAATTTCCTATGAAACATATTTGTTAAAATTATGTTACGTTTTCGGAAATGTACTGTTAACACGAGGTAAGTCACATCTCTGCTTTACATACTTTTGATTATTTTTCTATTTATTTATAAAGTGTAAGAATATATAAATGCCATTGATTTTACTTCTGTTATATAATCCGTTAAATAAAATACCTTTTTGAAATATTTGTAATGTGTTTCCCAGAAAACTTTTTCAAAAGGAATTTTTCAAATCTTACAAGAAAATATTACGATATTTAAAAAGCTCTCAAACGAAATACTTTTCGAGTTAATAGCATGATGAATATAGTAGATATTGAGGAATAATTTTAGTGAAGCAATCAACGAATCTCTTTAAATCAGTGATTCTCAGCCTGTGAGGTGTGCCTTCTGAAGGGAAGTGTGATAATTTTAAATCAGGGGTGTGAGTATATGAAAAGGAAAATATTATTCAAATATTGATTAATTAACTGAAAGGAAAGAAAAAAAATACATTTTGACATACTCAAAAACTAAGCAAACATTTGCACTGATATAATAAGCTTATAAATATGATTAAATCAGTATATTGCACAGTGAATTTAATAATATACTAACAAAAAAAATAATAAAAAAAATATTTTAATTATTATTACTGATTACCTTGAGCCCCATAGCATCCATCCAGCACAGAGGAACAGATATCTAATCTGATGTAGTTTACACATTTTGTTCTGTCTTGGAAAATCGGATAGGCTGGTGTAAAGATAAAATTTGCATTTTTTTTTTAATATTAATATTTAGATTCGGACGCAGGTAGGGATATATTGCACATATATAATAATTTATGTGTAGAATTTTTAATATTTGCAGGTCAGAATAAACCAAACTTTTGTTCCTGAACCTGAAATATTCTTCCTAATAAAATCTTAGAGTACAACTATGAACATTGAAATCTGCGTGTATTTTCAAGCAACTAACAAAATCCTGAAAAAGATTGTAAACTTTTAATTTTCAGACATTTCCCGTTATTATTCCCAATAAAAATTTATTTTAGGACATCCTTTTAAATTTGAATCCCTCTATAAACGCTGAAATATTTTTTATTATACTTTTTTCAAGAATTTTAAAAAATAAATATAACTTTCCTAGGTTGTAGCAGAAATAACTTTTTAACTGCACGAAGAGTTTATTGCACTATATAAAGATATATTTCTATGCACTTTTACAATATACAACTATCTTAGTCATCCATCTCTGCATAAACACTATACTTTAAGCAATAAACTGGATTATGTGACCAAAAGTCATGTTACGAGCTAGTTACTGGGTTTCAGTCGAGTGGAGAATACGAGTACTGATTTCTCTTCAGTCGTATAATGGTACCGATTAATGTTAAACCTATCTAGGTTCAGATATTTCACCAGTGTGGAAGTTATAAGTTTGTGGTGTCAGTTCAAGAGTTATTCTAGTCACTGAGTTATGGTTCAAATTTCGACATCCGTTTCACATAACTCTTGATTTCCTTCTAAGTGTGAAGTTAAGAAGCAAGGTGTAAACTTAATGATTTGAATGCCGTTTGTAGTTCTTATTGAGATATTCAATGGAGTCTTATGATAGTGAAAACTTTTAGCTATCATAGAATGAAAAAATAATTGTTTTTAAATACGCATGTATATGAAATTGTGCTTAGGTCTGATTTCGTTTCTTAAAACATATTGTTGATTTTCGTCCATTTGGATTTAGTGCCTTCTATTTCCAATTAAAGCTACAATATTGTTATTTATTAAATAATTTTTTTAATTAATTATGTAAATATTCTGATGTTATTTATAACAAACTTTATGACTTAAGAAATTAGAGATTTGTTTTGTTCGTTGAAATTGTATATATGTTTTTATGATTTTAGAACTACATCTGAAAAAAAATTATTGAGCCTAAACTTATGTCCACTTATTTTATAATTTTCTGCACTCCAACTATTTTAAATACGATTTCTTAATCTTTCGAAGATCGTCTCTTTAGAACTTACTAAGTTGAACTCTTCTCTATATTACTGATTACTTCATTTTATGGCTTCTAGAAACCAAATAAATCAACATTAATAGCTGTATTTGAGGAAAACTCTGTACGTTAGGATAAATTGATATGCAGAGTAAATTTTAAACAGGTAACTCTATTATTTTTTCTATAATAATTTGAACTTCATGAAAACTCTCATATATTATATTACACTAATGAAAAAAGTTTCGCAGCAGAAGATGAGAAAATAAATGTTATTTAGTACTCAAAATAGATGCATGCATTAAAAACAATTTCTAAATCTAAACAGGACGTATTTCACATTAGATATAGTACAAGGAAATGCATAAAGTAAGAAGTAATATATCTTACTTATGGAACAAACACATGCAATTCCTACCTCTCCATTAATCTCTATTTTAGTCAATCTTCCTGACCATATCTAAGAATTATTTTATATTAAATTATGTACATAATGGATAAAAATTTAATTTATGTTTGAATAAAGCTACTTTTAGAAATGAAAACATTCTCGGTGATAGAAGTAAATTTGATGAAGCAAAATTTAACTATACTAAAAGAAAAGTAATTATGAAGCGAATTTCACAGCTGGAATTCAAGTGTAAAAACGTGTACATAAAACTTAAGAATAACTTAAGGGGACACAGTAACCCTACAAACTACCAAAAGGTCGAAGAATATTTTACTACTTTATTTTAATTGTATGAACTTTTCTAAATATATGTGCAAAATTTAATGTCCATAGCTACATTTTAAGGACAGATATTCAATTTTTATTAGTATTCTAGTTATTTGATTGTGGGTGTGTGCGTATGTGAGCTTCAAAATTTTATACCGATATTTCTCAGTTTTTCTTATTTTTCATATGATGTACTCAAAATATTAAGGCTTTTTATGCAATTAATATATAATGTTGATTTTGTATGCTTGTCTATCATAAAATCATTTCTATAGATGGATTAACAGTTTTGAGTAACAGTAATATTTTTCAAAATCACAAACTTAGATGTAGTTTTCTTTTACTATTCTTCGTTGTGTCTGATAGAAAAAAAACGCATAAATATAAATAACTGTTGTTCAACTAAGCCCATTTACAGAATTGTAGGAAATATTTCTAAGAATAGGTGAAAAAAGTTTCTTATAATTATTTATTTAAGAAACTTGATCACAAGATACTGTGTCCCTTTAAATGCTGCATAAGATTCAGAACCGGTTGCGTTGTATCTATCAAAATAAAATCCCTAATAAATTCAACTGTTTTACACGAATCACAACTTTTGATTCATCCAAAGCCATTACAACTTACGCAACAAAAACCGCCTTTCTATCCCACTCCTAATGTCCGTGAGAAATGCCGACTCTGCGATAGATTAAATCGAATACAGAGCTCTTCCTGCTCTGAATAATAAACGTGACCCCTGTATCAGAACTTTCCCTCCTAACATCATTGATATTCATAAGCCTTTCTGAGCTTCAATCGAATTTCCACGGAACTACATTTATCCAGCACGGTTGGCAACGTTAGAGTGACATAACTGTTGGAGAGCAGAAATTCCTTCGAATTTTCTGCATTTATGATTTCTTCCAGATATCATATTTAGTTTTTATTTCTTTTTTTTTCATCCGCGTGTAAAGTTTTATGATACAGTTTAGGCGGAGTAGATGAAATATATTTTCTCTGGGAAATTGTGTCAGTCGTTGGGAAAAAAGTTGAGGAAGTAAGACAGGATGAGAAGATTTTTCAGTCTGTAGAAAGGAAGATTATTTTTACATTTTTCAACAACTTTGGCGTGATTTATTTTTCGAACTCTTAAGGAGAACAGCAACGTTATAGATATAAAAAAAGAGGATTGATTCATGTATAATGAATAAATTTCCAGATCTGCGAATAGAATTTTTGAATAATCTTGTTTTATCTATACACGGGAGAGTTTATTTACTGTTAATCAAAATTTAACGGAACTACACTGAATATTATACGTGAAAGATATAGATGTTTAAAATATGTACTGCTTCAATTCAGAGACCTTTTAACACATCTTTTTTTATAAAATAAAGGACAATTTTATTCTTATTTCGGTATGGGAATAAGAAATAATAAACAAATCGAAGAAAACGTTTAAAGTAATGAAAGGGAGGATAAAACTATTGCATTAAACATTAAAACGAAACATGGCATTGTATTAAATGAAGTGCTGCTATTTTAATGTATGTTTTTAATGCAATTTTATAACTGATTAATGTTCTAGTCTTTATATATATAGGAATATTAAGCACCAGTAAGATTTTTATTGCTTCCGTTTCTAACCTTATGCTCTTTTAGACATTATAATAAAATGCAGCGTTCAAAAGTGTTAAATCAATTTCGATAAAATAAACATTCATATTTAAGTATTATATTAAGATAAGTGCTCATGTACAGAATATGCACTTTTGAACAATTAAAGTCTGTTTTTAGCAAGCCTTTTTATCTAATAGCTTTTGAGATAGTATATATATATATTATCACAAAAGCTATTCGAAAAAATTCGATGATATATATATATATATATATATATATATATATATATATATATATATATTATCACAAAAGTAATTGCGCTACTGTCGCTATTCAATGCAGTTAGTCTGATTACCTAATTAACGTTCTTTAGTCTCAGATGTCATCAGCATGGAAACACTCGATATGTAAGCTGCAAAAATTCATCAACAGATCAGTGAAGTGTTTGGTTTTTATCTCATGTGACATCAGAGGCAAAACACGAGTCCATAGAATGGAGGCATCCGACGTCACTCAAAAAAGTGAGCTGAAACAAACAATTACATCATGTTAAAATCATATGCACTTTGCTTTGGGACAGGTAGAGAGAGTTGCATGTGGAAATATTACCTCTGAGTAACAGAAAACTCTAAGGCACTTTGTAACACTGAACCTAAACTGCGTCGTGCAATCTGAAACAAAATTATGTGACATGTTCAATAAAGGGGTTGTTTTGCTGCATGTCAATGCTCGTCAATACGTAGCCCATCGAGCACGAGATATCATCGTGACATTTGCTGAGAGTAATTTGATCCCCTCTCAGAATGATGATTATCACCATTTCTTCACTTGAAAAATCATTTAGAGGTTCAGTGTCATTACGATGATAGTATAATTGAACCGGCCGTTTCACAGTGGTTACCTCATTAGACGGCAGATTTCTAATAGGATGGAACCTAGAAGATAGATAAGCGGATATAAGAGCCTAAAAAATGAAGATAATTATTTTAAGTAGTTAATTCAGGTACAACCTTCTTAATAAAAATAAATTAGTAGAAGGAACATAATTTGTATTTTTTTAACATCAAAACGGTACTTACTTAAAGAACATGCTGATAATTCAAAAGGCTTCTTATCTTATCAAACAGGAATGTATATTCCATTATTATGTACATAATCTAGAGTTTTGCTGATTTAAATGATATTTGTGTTCTTAATACAGTTCTATCACTTCCCTTTCTCTTCCGAAGAAGCGTCATTTAAATTATTTTATACAGACAATAATCGGAATGAAATATTTTTAAAAGTAAAAAAAAATGATAGACGTAGAAAGTGAAATCTATATATATATATTTATATTTAACCCTTGCTTAAACTAAAAGCAATGATGGTCGTATAAAATTAAAATATCTATATAACATCAATGCATATATGACACACCCGTCACTAAAGGACTATTGATTCAAGATACTTAAATTCAGTTTAATATTACCGTAAAAGGGGAAATAATAACAGAGTGCTTACACATTCGAGAGTGTTCATGCTAACCTAGTGATCATGCTAGAGAACTCGTGGCCAGGTTTTTGGAGAGGGAGGTGCCAGCTCATGTGTCATATTCGTAACTTGACTGAAGTTCAAAATTACGAATTCCATCACCAATAGCCCTCGTGATGTTTCTCAGTGCTTCGTTCAAAAGAAATCACATTACACAGTCGTAAAAATTCATACTTTTCCATCATATTGTGCGAAAAAATATTTTTCATATTTTAAAGTTTATCCCATGTGTTCTAAACCATCTGTTAGACAAATCTTAGTATTTATTTGAATTAAAATGACAGTTTGTTAATTTTTTCACTTTCTGGTTATACATAAAAATGTCGTGTAAAAACTTTAAGATTTCGAATATACTATATTATTGTATTAATATTGGTGAGGCTTTGTAGGTTGTTTTTGAACTGTATTGAACAATACTTCAAAAATATTTATTACTAATTACCATTTTTCTTAGATTTTTACTAGTATAAGAAAAGGTAACAATGTCATCTTCTTTAAAGGAAAATAAACTTATTTTATTCGAAGTATAAATCATTCTCGTTTATTTTTAATTAAGAGCAATAGAAGAAATATTTAAACACTGGAATATTGGTATGTTTATCTAAAGAAAATCACATTTGTTACGTAAATAATTAAGTACAATTAGCAATGAAAACTTGTATTTAAACTTATGTGTGGAATAGTTACCTTTAGCTATATCTAGTATAAAATTTCCAGCATTAATATATTTAAAATATACATAATATTCCGTGCACTAAACATAATTATAATTTTCAAAATTTAAATTTTTAAAAAAAATTTTTTTTAGTGTTATGATTAACATTTTTTTTTCAGTTACATAGCTACTCGTATTATTTGCAAGCTTTGATTTAAAAATAAATATTACGCTCCCTTCATTGCATAATGTTGAGAATATCAGACGTACGAATAAAGTAATTTTGTTGACAATTCACCGAATCCTAATAAATTCCATTTTGTGATAAATATAAATTCGGATATTTTTCTCTATTTCGTGGCTCGTTTGCTTACAATTTTATTTCAAACTCTTAGACTTTCCTTTTACAAATTATCATAAACAATAACATATTTGGAATCCGCAAAGTGTCCTCTAGTTTTAATGGCAAAATAATATGAAATTAATTTAAGTTTACCTTAATTAAGCAAATATTACATTTTATTATACTGCTTCAATCGATTATATTATTATCACTTTAATTCACGAAGGGTACTTTTTCAATGTCCGATAGGTCGCGAAAGGAGAACTGAAAATATCCGATAAAGTTGTGCGCAGATGTGTGACACGGTGTCTCTATTATGCCCGTCAATCGCGTCAGGTCACATTTTTCAGTTCTGAGCACGCAGTAAGCACTTAAACCCGACTCCAATAACAAAGTCTTTTACCAGGTGTGAACTGTGACCTACCAATCGATTTCTCCATGCTGAAAAGTGCAATGCAACCGAAATTAATTGACAAATGAGTGAAGTGTACGGAAACACTTTCATGAATCGCACATGACTTTCATGAGTTTCATGGCGCACATGCGGCTGCAACTAAGGCGCTTCTACAGCATTTTCAATGGAATATGTTTGATCACCCACCATACAGGCCGAACATGGTCCCTCCGATTTTCATTCCTTTGCTCACATGAAACGCTGGCTAGAAAGGAAAAAACAACGAGCTGCAAACCTATGCCGAGTACTAGCTGTAAACACAGGTGGCTGTCTTACGCACAGGTGGCTGTGAGTTTATTAGACAGTCCGAGGGTGTGATGATTCGACTCACCGACACTTTGTAGAAACACTCTATGTCTGATAGTATGATTCTTTATTCAGCGTAGTGGGTATTCTGATATTTTTGTTGAAAACTTCCACTCACTCTCTTTCATAAATCGCTGAATTAAATTCTTTGAGGAAAAGAATTGCATTTCCTTTATACAATTCTGATAATTTCAACAATTTTATCCAATTCTGATAATTTTAACAATTTTATTTTTAACTCCGTAAATCATGTTTCATTCATTGGGAAATTTTTTCAATTTCCCTAACATCAAACTATCGGTTCTTTGGGTTAGTGCACAAAACTTGCAAAAATATTTTGCCATTTTTTTTTTTCATTCCTTATTGAGATTTATGTTTCAAATACTTTAGAAGCTTCAATTTAACTTATAAAATTCTGAGAGAGTACAATACCTTATGAATATTTTAAATGAAAGCGTTGAGGTTGATAACAAGGAAACAGGACACTTTTACTAAAGATGATGGACATTTGAACAGTATAAATGCTGAAATATATTCACCGTAATGATTTTGAATAGAGGGGGCAAGAGACGATGACTGTGTCAAAAGTATTAGGAAAGATGTATTTTTATACGTGGAAAAGCAAACTTAAAAAAATTTGAATTTCTAAATTGCGTTTTATTAGTCACGCTAATGATTTTGAATTAGGCTTGAGATATTGCGATTCTATTAAAGGTAATAAAATAGGTATCTTATACAATTATCAAAACAAATTCCCAAAAATTTGGAAAAAATACATATCATTTTTAAAATAATTAAGGGGTCATTTGATACATAAAAAGCAATAAATCGAGCATGTTTCCCCCGTTCTTCGAGTCTTCATACTTTCAAGAAACTTAGAGTGAAGTGATAGATTTTTTTTTATATAATAAGTCACCAATTCGACACCAATTTTAAAAGTTTTAGTAGCGAGCAATCTTACAATCGTACAAACAATTTTGCTTCAGAATGCAAATATTTTGTTTTAAATCTAACTAATTGCTTTTCAATTTAATTAAACTAAAAAAATTAATGTTTATCACATTTTTTTTTCAATTTTTAAGGCAATTTGAAAATTCGTCTTAACATTTAACTTTTAACATTTTAAAATTTACCTAACCTTACAAATATATCAAAATATGCACAAAACGTTATAACTTAAGCTTAAATTGTACAAATTAAAAATGTTTATATCTATATTATTTTTCCTTAAGATTAAATAGTTCTTAATAATACCATGCTCGAAATGATGAAAAATCCAGACTTTGAGATAAGGATTTTTAAGTTTTCCGTTCAGTAAAATTGATCAGTAATCATTTTTACTCATATCTCAGGAAATAAATAAAATGTTAGTTTATATAAGCATCAGTACAATTGACGAAATATTTAATCACTCAATTAATTAGCAACATACGTGAAAGGGAATGAAAATATATTATATCAAGAATGAAATTATATGAAACCTCTCACATAAGCAGTGTATAAGTGTACTTATTAGGAAACATAGCATCAACTTCATTGGAAATGTTTCGTCTATATCTGCCGCATAGCAATACTTCAAATGTACCATAAAGACATGAGTATATATGATATGAGTTGTACACACATATTAATATTTCAAAAAATAATTACTTGATCTAATAATTCAGATATTTTAACATGATTATAAAAATTACAACACATAAGCCTTTCCTATAGGGACAACAACTAACGAAAATTGCAAAAAATTAAATGAAATAAATCTCACTAAATGCAAAAGTGTATTGCATTTATTTCTAATTATATAAATCACCAAATATATAGCAATAAATATCAATTTAATATAAGGAAATATATATCGATATAACTTCAGAAATAAAGGTGTATGAAGGAATGATGGACGAGCAAGTTTACCGGATACAGTCCTTTCTTCCGGTGCGACGGCGGAAGAGGGTTGAGCGGAGGGTGCAGTAGAGGCGCCCCCTAGCTCCCAGATGCATCCCGGTGTTCGACGGAATCACCTCCAATTTGATCCTCATCCTCCGTTCAGTGCAGAAAGAATCGTCTGTTTCTCCCCGGGCACCCCCTTCATGAACGGGGGTGGTTTCTAATCGGATTTTTGTGATTGGTCAGTTTTCACCTGACTTCTTGAAGTGATATATTTTGTTGGAAAATAATTAACGATATTGCAGAAGATCTGATATTGGTAAGTAGTATTTTTTTCAATGGTTAAATATTTTTTTTCGTTTTTCTCTCGAAAAATTTTGGGTTCATCATGCTCCCTTTTAAATTTTATCAATGTTAGCTTAAACTTCTTGAAACTTGTTATTATTTTTTAATGTTGATAGCTTGAAAAAAATAAGTTGTGTGATCAATTTGAAATAAAATCTATGGGTAAATGGTTAATTAGTGGGTATTAATACATATTTATTTATGCACTGAATTAAACAATCAATCAAAGGTCAATTAAAGATACATCAGTTCAAAACTTGTTCATGTTATTGTTTTTTAGATTTCTTTTCTCATTTTCTTATCTTTTCTCATGTGAACTTCTTAAGAATTTCTTCAGTAACAGATAATTTTAAGAAATGTTAAGGGAGAATTGTTTTAGATTATATTTACTTCTCATAAAATGCAGCTAAAAGCTAAACATAAAAATTACTGATATGTTATTTTGAAGTTGTGAATGCTTAAATACACGTTTTTCTCTTATAAATTTTATAAGAGAAAAACGTTTAATACATGTTTTTTTAACATAGAAGAAATTAAATGTGTTCGTTAATGATGGGATTTAATATATACTTTGTTCACAAAATTTATACCATATTTTTATGAGTGTCTTATAAATTTAAAAACATATTTCAATGAATTTCGACCATAAAGAATTGATCGTTTCTGATGACAATATCGGAAAAATAAAATCTTCATGTTAACAAGTTGAATTTCTTACGGGAAGTTATTTCGTTTCTTAAACAACAATTATGTATGTAATTTTTATAAGATAATAAACTTAAAAATACTTAATATGTATATTTTTCAGGATTTTCAAATTTAAATTTTAATTATTTAATAGTTTTTGATAATTTAATAATTTTCTTTTGCATGTGTTTCATTATTCATAAGAATACATTTTACAGATATATATTTTATTGACCAAATAAAATAGCAAGAATATAGAAACATTTGTTCAGGTTTTATTATATTCTTATTTGCAGCAGGTAACTTTGTATGTTTTTATTGCATTAGCTGAATTTGAATTATAACTTTTAAAGAAATTTAAGGTACAAAACACAATACATCTAATTTACGAATTAATAAGTGATTTATATAAAACTATATGAGGAAACTCATGGTAAAAAACATTTTGGGATACGAAAAATAATATATGAATTCTCTGTTCAAAAGTTACTTAAATGTGCTATATTTTTAGCTTTATTTCTTTTACAATTTTACGTATTATTTTTCTTCATTTGTTAATTTTTATTAACATTTTATCTATTGTTTTAATGTTTTTATTTGTGTCACCTATTATGTTTACATATTGCATTTACATTACACAAAATGCATTATATCCTTAATTAGACGCTATTTCTAATGAAAATATATAAGTATAGTTACTTTATGAATCCATTCCTAAATACAGCATATCCCAATAATGTTTTACTCTAGATTTTACTATTGATATTATTATTTTACAAAATTATTCAACCTGTGATCACATAACTGGGAATTAATTTTTCCTTTCACAACTTAACACAAATTCTTCATTAAAATTGAATTAGAATTTAAAATTAAAATTTAACCATGATTTTTATCAAAATTCAAGATGATTGAATAGTACAGCATTTACACAAGAACGACGGAAAAAATACATTACAGAAAAAATTTAAGCAAATAAGACAAATTAAGTTTAATTTTGTAAGCAAACACATAGATAGAAATATTAGTAAATAATCTGAATTTTTTGTGGAAATAAAGCAAGAACAAAAGAAATATTTTTGTGTTTAAAATAATTCTATGCAGTCCCTTTTTATAAATAAAATTTAAAATCATTCCGCACTTAATAGCTTAATATAAGTACTTATAGTATAAAACTCAAACAAAATTTCACTCCAGAAAACATTTTAGAAACCTACATTGCATTCCACAATACTTGACCTTCTCATTGTTAAACAATGTTTTGTTCAGAAAGAAAAAAGAGTTTTTAAGGGAAGATAATTATCAGAAATATATCTGTGATTATTCGAAACACCAACATCTATATATTTGAAACATTTAATTTAATAAAAATGAAATATTGTCCGTTTAGAAGCTATGTCGTTTTGAATGTTAAAGAAATCGTATAAAATGTTAAAAATTGAATCGAAATAACTATGTATCTTTTTACCTTTATTTTCTTGAAAAATAACAAATAAATTCAAACTTAAAATTGTGCACTAGTATACAATAACAGCTGAAGAAAATCCGTTTCAAAGTAAAAACAAACATCTACTTTTGCTATCAAGTCATAAACTGTTTCAATCATTATATTCCATACATAGCATGAATTATTTCGAGAAAGGGCGTCATTTTTTCTCACAAAATACTCTTCAGAAAACGACTTAAAATGAAAAGAATTTTTCCAGCAGACGATATCGATTTAAACATTGAAAATTCCAATACAATTTTTCTTCGTTATTCGAGAAAATACAGAATTATTTTGAAACGTTGTAGTGTAGCAAAATGAAATGACCGATGTTCTCAGTTCCTTTTTCTTAATTCAAAAATATATTTTTTATACTTTAAAAGCTATCTAAGTTGTCTCAATGGGAAATAAATGATTCATTCTTTCATTTTTGATCAACTGAATGAAAAGTAAAACTGTTGTTTGTTAATGCGAAATGAATGTTTTTATATGGTACATGTGATTCATACAAACATGGAATATTCGTAATGTTAACAGACTTAAATTCAAAATTTACAATAACATTTCACTTGTGATTACATTATTTATAAGATAAAGAAATTTTATAAATGATTTAATATTTCAGATGTAATTATATTTATACTCAAAATGTTAGTATGAAGAAATTCGAGTACTGACATCACACATAAATAATTAAAATAATAAATTAATTACTTTCGATCGTTCTCTGGCTTAGATTAGCTTAGAATTTTCGCTTTAATTACATTAATCGGTTTTCATTCTTCCTATACGGAGGTAAATGTGATCGAGAGGAACTCAAGTTGATATTTTTACGCAACAGACCACTACAAACATAAACATTATTTGTCCTACTAACTTTCCCCTGTACTTTCAGTCAACCCTTTAATTTTGTGGGGCTAATAAGGCTCCGTATATTCACCATTTTTATTTTAGAGATACGAGTGACTGTTCAGACAAGTTTACGTTATATTTATTTGAAGTGTGGCTAATTAATACCGAGATAGACGATGCTACATAAGAAGCACGCATGCACCGAGTGCCAGCGACCGACTGCTGTTTAGCGTAAAGCATACCCTTTTGAATGTAGTGCCTTTCGTTCCTGTAAACACACATATCCGTATACCCTTAGCTTTCTTCCGCATTTGAGTATTTTTGTTGTTTCGCCAGAGAAATGAAAAGTAAGAAAAGAAGTGTACTGTAATGAATGCTTATTTAATGTACGTGTTTTTGAGTAGTTTAAGTGTTTAGAAGATAGCCAAGTTGACATTGAAGATTATTCACTCCCGGGTCACTCTTCCTCGTCAACCCCGGAATGCAATATTGAAGCAATCAGTAATTTGGTACGGTGTGGCCGTCTGTTGAGTATTCATGAGATTGCTTGGATTGTAGGAATTGACAAAGAATCAGTACAGCAAATTTTTCCATCAATACAGTGCACCGACTTCCACATTGTCTAAAAAGAGGTTTCTAGCCAAGCACAGCATCCAATTGTTGGATCTTCCACCTCACTTTCCGTATTTTGAGCCATTTCATTTCTATGGTGAATCTGCTTCCTAGGATGAATCTGTTTGAACCTATGGTGAAATTTACTTCCAAAGACTAAGGTTAGAATCATTGAAGCTGTGAAAGAGAAAGAGATACGCACCTGAACGAACATGCGGAAGAAGACATCCACCACTGTTTTGAACAATGAAAGATTCGCACGTGGCATTGTAGGAATAGAGTAGGGGTGAATATGGAAGATGATAATAAGTAAATATACTCAAAATAAAATATTTTGTAGTATTAGTCTCCTTGTTTAATACCACACTTCTTAAGGCTACTTATGTCAAACAATGAAGAACTTTTATTAAACGGAACATCTCACACGACAGCTTGCAAATGACCTAATGAAAAAAAAGCATTGATCGAAGAAGGCGTTGCTTAAACTGCAATTCGCATTAAAAGAATAAATCAAAAGTTCCTACCTGTCAGACTGTGGTCATCATCATCAGGTCAAGATGTTGAATTTCAAATTATCCACTCATACACAAGTAAAGGCAATCGAATGACATCAATTACTTTAATTAATGTTAAGATGTCACAACACAACAAATATTAACTATAAGTAAATGTCCTAATTCGCATGCATATCAAATTCACTAATATAGTTCTCTTTCAACATTTTTCTTCTCTCTCTTACTTAGAACTAAAAACAACGTTTTTTTTTTTCTTTTTCACATCTGGCGCCTAGCGCCCACTATCGTTAGTTTCAACAGGCGTAACTCTCAGCAAAGTAAGCTAAAAATTTAAGGGGAATAAAGAAAGTCTTAGCTATGGACTTAGAAGAAATATATGAAGCGATGTCGAAGTAAAATTAAACAATTTTTTTCTAAAAGACATTCGCTCTAGAATCAAAAGTTTCATCTATAAGATTTGCTAGAAATATATATGTTTGGAGCATTCTAAGTACCTTGCTTCTGATTACATTTCTGAGATTAAATGAATATAAAGACTTCTTTCTTTTTAATTTTAATATTTAAACTAAAAAGAACTTTTACTAAAAAATTTCTTTCATATTGTAAATGTATATAGCTCAGTAAAATTTTTCATAATTTCCTTTACTTTATTTTTATATCATTTAAATAATCTTTTTGTTATTTTATATTGCTTTTATGATTTCTATTCGCATTACTTCTTTAAATTAAGAAATAATTTTTTACATTAAATACTATTTGTTTAAAAAAAGTGTGCACATTATCTCATTACTAATTACAACCAAACTCCACTAATTAAACTTTTAAAAATTAATGTTTTAAAATAGCATATATGAAATATGCAAGAGAACTTTTTCACGTTAGTGTAGAGGGCTCGTCTGCTGGAAAATTAAATTCTTTGTTAGCTACTTAAAATGCTCTCTAGCTGCATGAATAGTTTCTCAAAATCATTTGTGTAATCCAATTTTCAGTTATTTCAGTTCATAGTCACGAGAATAACATTATTTTTGTTCAGATAAAAAATTGTGAAATATGCTGAACATTTTTCTACACGATTATTCAAAATTCTCAGATTATCTTGCTAAATATATTTCGTTACATTTTGCGAAAAACTCCTTAAAAAACCCCAATTTAAATTAGCGTTATTTGATAATGCTGAACAGTGAATTTTCGCTCCAGGAGAAAACGATTCTTTTCAACAATTATTCCATATGTTATTACTTTAAAACTAAGAAGGTTTATTTTTTTTAAGTTGGAAAATTTACCACTGAATATCTCTCATTCTACATTTTTCTTATCATTATCTATAATTAAAGTTCATGTTCTGGAGATTTCTTTCTTCTATTTTAAAAACAAATTATAGAAGATTCCGCATCTGAAAAGAAGAAAATTATATATTTGTATAAGAATGATAAAAAAAAACATTTAAATTCTTACTTATTTGAATAAAAATAATATTATATTTTTGGTAGAAAAATTTTCATTAAAAATAGAGACATTACTGAAAATTGAGCTGAAATTACTTATAAATCAAGACTTTCATAGCCCAGATAAATTTTTAAGAAAATATCGAATCACTATTACCGAAATCATTTACACTGACGCTTAACACAACACATTATTTCTGAGAGTTTAGCATAATTATTTCCAAAATATATGTATTACATAAAAGACAAAGTTAAAATTTTACATTTACTTTATTTGGAACTTATAAGTATTTTGTAAAATACTTATAAGTTCCAAAGTATTTGCTCTAAAATTTTGCTTTTAAAAAACTTATTTATGTTATTTCAACAAGATACAGAGTGAATGCCGAATGCTTTGCTGTTATGAAGTAATGGTTTGTGGAAGTTGTTTAAAATCATTTTCATATAAAAAATGGAAAGATGGAGAGAATTACAAGAATATGAAGGTGTTATGAAGGGTTTTATGAGAACAACATAAATGATTTTACCGTTTGCAAATCAGGTTACCATCTATTTGCTTAAGGGGTCTAAGGACCTTTAAATTTTGAAATTACTGATTTTTTTGAAAAAAAAAAATTAATTGAGCTTCTTCCTTTCTGAACATTTTGTAACCAATACTTTAACTATACTACAATCTCCCTGATTTATCGAATAAAAATAATTAAAATTATTTAACTTGCATTTTTGGTATTTTTCAACTTAAATTTTCTTTTTTTCGAAACAAAAAAGTTTTAGTTTTCTTGCAGAATTTCTTCCTCAGTTTAATTTTTCATTCACGTTCAAATTGAGTTTCTTTATGTGTTATATATATATATATATATATATATATATATATTCCCTTTTTTATTCAAATTATTAACATAGCAAAATTTTACTTGAATTTTAATTCCATTCTTTTCTGAAAAAAATCCTAAGTTTTTAATTAATTGTATTTAAAAAAGATTTTCTATTTTTTTTTGTTGAAAAATATATATAATTATGAAACTGAACCAATTTCTGCTAAATAGCATTACTTTTGCTAATTTTGATCAAAGGCGTACTTCAGAATCTTGCTCGCAGTAATATATTGATTTTCGTAGTTTTGAAAAATGGTTTAATTTGTATTTCTTTACAACTTCTAAATTTTTTTTTGAAATTATATGGGAAGTAATTTAAATATATGTGAATACTGTATGGTAAGAGAGTCAGGAGTGTCTGATTTATTTAAATGGTAAGTTACATCGATTTGAAAATTGATTTTTTTTTCTTGTATACATGCCATAATAGTTAAAATTGTGGAGACCCTTATTTAACTGTACATTGAATTTTAAGAAATAAATTACGAATTTTGAAGAATATCTTCAAATTGTATACCATCATGATCCAGATTCTCAGCTCACTAAATTTTGTATTTCTGGGCCATTTCCTGTTTGCCCTATGTCATCCACGCACTCATGCACATACATAAGTTATTCCTTTACTTAATGAGGATTTCATCTAGACTAAAACCTCGCTGTTTAGGGGACTGATATTCACGTAAGTTTTGCCGATGTTTCAAGACCTCTTGTTGGTATAGGGTAGAAATTCCGAGAGAGTGGTCTCAGCTCATATGACTTCTCTCTACTCAGCCCTTCCTTGACTTTGCCCCTTGACTCAGGTTGAAAATTACGAAGTGTGTCACCATAACCCTCGTGTTCTTCTAATTGCGACATTAATAAACAATCAATTAATACCCATCAGTTTGAGATGTCTTGATGTTCTAGTGTATTATTGAAATATTAAATGATACCCTTACACCGGTTCTATCATATAAAATCTGAATTACAATTTCTCAAACCAGCTTTTATAAATTGCAACTAAGATTTATTATTAGGTAACTCTGGATACTTTTTGAAAAGAACTGTTTCCTAGGTTATAACAACGCTTCACCATATCCTGACACCTTATCCATTCATATGAATCAATCATTCACTAAATGAAATATCAAATCGTAGACAACAAGTTCAGTATATATACCTTCTAATGTAAAAAAATAAAGCTGTAATGATAATTTTTAAAATACTATGTTTATGTATTTAATTCGATCCAATTTTTGAATTTTTTTACACATATTTTGTCCATAGCTGCAGTGTTTTACAATTTTGACAGTAAGAAATACGCATCTTGGCTTACGCTTACATAAAGCATACGCATTTTACAATTTTTACAGTAAAAAAAGCGATTCTTGGGGGCTATATTTTATAACTCTTTGAACTGCTTAGAAGTTCATGAAATTATCAATATTTAAGTATATTTCCCATTCTTCACAAAACTGAGTACTACGTCACACTTTTAAATTAACTCACTCAACCCCGAGCATCAAACTTCCACAAAACTAACCTGCATCGCATTCGGAATTCAATTCATGTTTATCCCTTTCAGACAGTTTATTTGAGAAAGCGTTTCCGACAGGGCAAGCGACGTGCTTTCCCGACATTCTCAACGACAGAAATCGAATCCAAAGCCTCGAACATCGCTTCCTAAATCTATTGCCAGATCCCATTCTATAAATCCCACTGGCCATTTTATAGAGCGTGACGGGATACAACCAGGACTCTTCCATAGATGATTTCATCTCCCATTCATTACCTTATCGGAAATAATTCCGCGAGACATTAATAAGTGAGGGATGGCAACACCACTGGCAATGGGCGGAAGAATAAATCAGGAGGTATTCCATCTTATCAACTCTTTAGACCGTCCAATGGGAAAGGGCTCTAGGAATATAGATTATAGCGTTGACGCTCTGAATAGGTAGTAGCCAATAGGAGAAGGGGATTCGAAGGTTCAGACGATTATTGGAATGATAACTCAGTGAGCGGGATTCTGGTTTAATTTCCTGCTGTAAAGGGAAGGTAGAAAGGCATAGTGGTGATAGATTTCTGTCTCGCCAGGTAAGCTGTGAATTTCTGGAGGGGAATAGTATGAAATAAGATGTTGTAGGAAAGGAAAATTGTTTGTTCTTTTTAAGATCATGGAGATTTTCCTCATTAAATTGCGCTCACTTAATGGAAAATGTGTACTAGTGAATCATATGCATTCGAAATATTTATAGTATAAAAGTTTCCTTATTAATTCAAATGCATATCTGCAATTTAAGGTTCTAATGTATTGGTTCTATTTAAACCATCCAAATTACCAAAGCCTTAACTATAGTAAACAGTTTTAATTATTACGTGAAATCCTCAAAGTCCTAATTTAGACAATTGATTTATATTATAAAAGCAAATCATATTATATTATAATAAAATTGAATAATTTCAACCATATGGGGTAGTTAGTTTGATTGGTTTGAATTAGCATTGCTCTACAGTTTAAAAAAAAAGATCCAATCGCGTTGAAATTGAAATTTATATTCATGGTCAAGTAATGAGGAAGAAATCTGAACAAATTTCCAATTTTCCTAATATTCATACCGTTTACAGATTTTGAGCCTCTGTTTCAATTAAAGTATTTCAACCTTCCTTATTCTATATCATGGAATGTGGAGGAATCTAGACTGAAATCTTAGACTTATAATCAAGGCATCCTTGTTGATAATCAAGTTGAATGGTAGGGCAATGGTCTGATATATCAATGCCGCATGAAACAATAGTATAGCTGTGTTCCAGACGTCAGAAAATTAGCGAAAAATGCAAAAAATGGTTTGCGAAAAGAAGGTTTAAAAAACAAAAAGATTCCTAGAGTATCACGGGGATACGTCATCTGGATTTAACAAAAATAATAAAACTCATGGGAAGAATCAGATTAATAGGGTACCTCGGGAATATGATATCCGCGTACTAACTTTCATAAGGCTAACTCCTGAGAAATAATCAGAGGTTTAATTTCAATATTGTTTATCAATGAAGCTTATGTCTCTTGCAAATCAGTTAGATTTATCGATGGGAAGGAGAAGTACTGAAGTATTCAATATTCAGTTATACTGAAACTTAACAATAGAAAGTTACACTTTCCACAGAACTTTTCAGATAATTACTCGAATGTATGTATACATATTCGAAAATATGAAACTTACGCCTCATTCGAAAGATAAGATGTGCCTTAATTTATAGGTTGGTACAATCAATTTAATTTCCGTCGTAATAAGATTTATTCCTTTTTAATTTATAACATTCCATAAAAACGAAATTATGAATTGTTAAAAAGTGTATTCTTGTATTAGTTTCTTAACTCATGCATAAATGCTTGTTAGAAAAGATATAAAATTATTTTTATTCAGACCTGAATTGGTTACTATTTCCGAAAAGAATAGTTTTGCTTTATCAGTGATGCCCATTTAAATTTGCTATATTGTAGTACTAAAAATAATTTACTTAAATAATGCGAAAAATTTCAAAAAATATGACATCTTCAAATGATATTTAATCTAATTTGAAACAAATTCCTAATAGAATAACATTCAGTGTCCTCGAAAATGAAAAAGAAGCTTTTTTATTCTAAAATAGAAAGCATTATCTGACAAAAGGGATTAGAAATTAAAACACAATAACAGTATGTTATTTATTCTGAATGTGCATTAAGAGCTCTCAAAGTTACCTTTCGTAATTGATTGTATATTAAATTTCTGCAACTTAATTTGATTCCGAGAAGAAGCAATCTGCTGTGACTTACAGAATTTGTCTCATTTAGGAATATACAATTGTATTTGTTAAAAAGCTTCTGTACACTTTAGAAATTTATTTCTCAAGATAATGATTATATCTACCTTATGTAAAAGATTCCGGACATAATTCAACTAGTGAATCATACAATTATCTGTGAACCGTAGAGATTTTTCATATGTGGTTCTGAAAATATGCATTATTTTTATTCACGGAAATAATACCTAGAGATTGATAAAAATAATATTTACATTGTTCATGAATTATTATTATTGACTAAACAATTGAATACTATGCTAATATAGTAATTAAATGGTTTTAAAAAATGTTTTGGAATTAAATCCCTTTTCTAATGTCTTTTGAAGACTGACATAAAATGGGCAGTAGAAAATAATAAATATTCAAGAAAATAGTACACTAATTTTCCAATTTTCTTTTGTTGAAGCAGATTACAGATTGTTACAATTCCATTAGATTTTATTCTTATATATAAATTTAAGAATTGAAAAAAAATTATAATCCTCCATTGTCATAAAATTTGTTTTAAAAATAATAAATCTTCAAGAAATAACATTAATTTTTTAACCAATTTTCGTTAAAATTGATAATAGATTGAAGCAAAATTCTATTGCGTTCTACCCGTACAAATAAACTTAATTCAAAATATTGTTTTACAAGCATCTATTGTCATAAAATTAGTATTAAAAACAACAAATACTCAAAAAAATAGCACATATGTTTTGAAATTTATTTCATTGTAATTGAATACAAATCGCAATATTTTTTTACTACATTTTGCTCAAATATATAAAGCGCCTCCTTACCTTACCACGTTTTCTTAGAAGCATAAGTTGAGCAACAGTTTAAATAGAAAAGTGATTCAGTGTGTTAAGCAGAATCATCATTAATTACATACGTAATGTGTAGTTTTCACACTTAATCCAAATAACGTATCTGGTTAATAGCACGGCTCCTCCTCTGATGTTAACTAAATATTGAGATGAACCCACGCTGCCCATTTGATTAGTTATCATCATTAAGCTATTCTTATGCAACTGAGAGTCAGACATAATTACGAGGTTTGAATGCAACAGAAAAGAGAGTCTGTCTAGAGGAGAGAAACTAAGCTTTAAGAAGACAGTGCATCTTCGGTATTTCTTGAATCAAGTAGTTTAAAATGATTCCGCTGGATCTGAGGAATGCAAGATTAAGTTTACATTAGATGTACGAAGAAGGTTTAGCATTTATCAAACATTAGGTATAATGGTAAGCTGTAAGGATTTATGAATATATAAAAGTTCAAAATCCATATTGTTACGAAAAAATAGTACTTTGCTATTTACCTTCCGAAAAGTTGGTATTATCGGAAAATAGTTATATACACAAGGAGAGAAAACAATATGAATTAATGTTGTACAGATAGAAGTTATATAGGTGACAAATATGGTCACCTAAAGTATCCAAGTCGTCGAATCTGACGAGAAAAATTAAGACATATATACATACGTATACACACACGTGTGTGTATGTGTGTGTGCGTGTATGTGCGTAGTTAAAAGAAGAATTAATAAGTATTTAAATGTGCAAATATCATTTTTAAATTTAAATTGCTTGTGTTTTGTAAATTTGTTTGCATTTCTCCTTAGTTTTACACGTAATATTCATACATGTGAAGTATTACACTTGCAAACCCTTGATTTTTAACTGAATTTTTTTTTAGTTTCTGATTATTGGTTAGATTTTCCCGCTGTTCGTGTTTGTTTTTAGTTTTATTTTTGCAATTAAATTGTCAGAATATCTTTTCATTTTATTTCTTGGTGTTATATCCATTTGTAAGTAATATATTTTATTGATGGGGATAGTTAGGCATATAATTCTATTATAATCCAGCTTAACAGTCCAAAACATGTTACAATATTAAATATAATACTCTTCATTTTTGTATTATCAAAAAATTATATATGTATATATATATATATATATATATATATATATATATATATAACAAAAATTATGTGTACAAGGATATATTTTACGGTTAATACTTTTATTTTTATTTACTTGAAAGCTTTGCTCTAATATTTATAAGAACTACTAGTCTAAAATGAATTACTTACGAAAGCTATAACGTCAACAAAAAGCGTTGTTTCATAACACTATAAAACTTTTATATTTCATAAGAAGATCAACTATTTTTATTATTATGAATGCGCTTGTCATAGTTAACTAACTGAGTTCAAATAATGCTTTTTATATTTTCTGATCAATTTTCAGGTACAAAATTTAGTTACTGCATATTTTCTTTCCATACTTTTACTAAATTATGTTAACGGCAAAATGCTTAAGTGCTTGTCGTCAACCGGAAGCCTAATTCAATAAACTAAGAGAAGTCTTTTATTATACTTCAAATAACTGCATCAAAAATCACTTTTTAGTTGCCTCGTTTATAGTATGTGTATTCTTGAGATAAATGAAGCATCAACTATAGTAATTTAATATTTTGTGAGAAGGTTTTTTTTTATCTACAAATCTATTAAGCAATACCCATTCTTATGTTTAATACATAAATGAAATTTTCAGATTCAGATTTAAATTAATAATCAAATTATTAATTGCTCATTTTAAATCTTAGAATTACTCTTTGATGATTTTCATATAATGAAACTCTAACGTTAGTAGGTTATTCATAATGTTTATGAAACGTTTGATTCCATCCTGTTGTGGTGGACTCGGTAACCTAGTGGTCATGGTTTAAGACTCACTGGCGAGTTTGTTTTGGTCGAGTAGTGGGCTCAAGCCCTGTTTCCAATAAAGACCGTTCGCTTTGCACATTTAATCCAGTCAAGGTATCAAGTCCTACAAATGGTATGATGTGGAAATTTGGAGTGGAAGAGGTCATCTCATGAGTCATCCTCGTCAATTGACCGAAGATCAACATTTCGAGGTCCGTCACCAAAATTCTACTGTTGCAGTAGAATTTTGAACAGTAACTCGACATGTTTGTCCAGAGAAATTTATGTATGCGTGTTAGAAAAGGAATAATGGAAAGTAATGCTACCGAATAAACAACATTATAAAGTGTTTACTTAAATTAAATATTTTTAAACATTTAATACATGTAAACTGTTACCAATCTGGAAGACAAGCGTTTCTAAGAAGTGCAGGCTAGTAACAGGATAGGCACCAAAATTTATTTAAAAAATCTTTTTAATACCATAGAATAGAATAGGACATTTTTAAATCTTCATTTTACATTTTTTTAACGTGTTTATTTTATTTCTTTCTATAAGCAATTGTAAACATATTTAAATGCATTTTTCACCCATGTCAATTTATACCTACTTATTATAACTAAACCCCGTTATTATTCTGTTGATTTTAAGCTTTTCTTTCTTTTTTAATAAAACTTTTAATATTTAAAACCAGAATATTACTAACAATTGGTCTTGTGTCATATTGTTAAGCCTATTTCTGGTCAAATACTAGCATTAAATTCATATAAAAAAGTCCATGTCTTACACAGTATCACATTTTATTCATGTACGTACGTGAAACGTACACATGTAGAATTAAAAATGATTTTAACGTAATTAATTTATCTATAGCAAATATTCGTTATGAACTCATACCAGGCGAATCTTTCGATATATCCAAAATTTTAACAATAATAGAATTCCATAGCACGATTTACGTGAATTATTCATCTTTCACTCACTTATAGAGTGTGACCACTTCCAGAATATAAATAATAATAGTAATGACATTGTATGATATATACACCTGTTATTATATCTATAAAAATTAAAGTTAAGGGGGTTCGGATTTTTTTTTCCTTTTCGGAAAGACTTAAGCAGCAAAATCATATACTTACCTAGGTTAAGCAATACATCATGCACTTAACCTATATAAAGCAGGAGTGGCCATGGTGTCCTAGTTTTCATGGTCGCGGACTCGTGGCTGGATGTTTTCGACGAGTCATGGGCTCGAGCATTGATGTCACTAAAGACCCGCCGTGTAGCCGGGGTTGATGCATGTTAAATCTGGCGGGGCCCAAAGTCCTCCCCTTGACCTGGTGTGGAAGTTAAAAGAGGCGGGGAGGTACCAACTAAGGTGTCGTCCTCGTCACTTGACCCAGTTTCAAAATTACGAGGTCCGTCGCCAATAGTCTTAGTGTTTCTTCTAGTGCGACGTTAATAAAACTAAACCAAACCAAAAAGATGAAGCAAGTTCATAAGGAGATCAATTAATTTGAAATTAATTAATAATTTAGTTGATCCCCAAATCAGGCATTTAAAAATATATTGAAAATTTTCAAATTAAGGACATATTACCTTTAGAAACTCTTGTAATATATTATTGACTACTTATCATAAGATGTGCGAGCTTCAAATATTTTAAATACAGCTATTTGAGAAATAAATAATTGAAAAATTCTTATCTTACATTATCTTTATTCTCGGAGCTCATGTTTTATCTGCTACAAAAGTGTGTAAAATGTGGGCACTTCCAGAAATATAAATAATAATAGTAATAATAATAATGACATTGTATGATATATAAACCTATTATTATATCTATAAAAAATTAAAAGTTGAGGAGGATCGGAATTTTTTTTTCTTTTCAGAAAGCCTTAAGCAGCAGAAATGTTGGAAATCATTGGTATATGTGTGATTTTTATTTCCTTTCAGACAAATATGTATTTTAAAAAAAATACCTAGTATTAGACATTATTCGAGTCAATTTTACACTTCTGTAACAGATAAAGCATGAGCTCCGAGAATAAAGAAAATGTAAAATGATAATTTTTCAATTATTTATCTCGATAATTTTTCAATTATTTTATTTATCGCGAATAGCGATATTTAAAATATTTGAAGATCGCACATCTTAAGATAAGTAGTCAATAATATATTACAAGAGTTTCTAAAGGTAATATGTCCTTAATTTGAAAATTTTCATTACATTTTTAAATGCCTGATTTGGAAACAAATAAATTATTAATTACTTTCAAATTAATTGATCTCCTTATGAACTTGCTTCATCTTTTTGGTTTGGTTTAGTTTTATTAACGTCGCACTAGAAGAAACACTAAGACTATTGGCGACGGACCTCGTAATTTTGAAACTCGGTCAAGTGACGAGGACGACAGCTCAGTTGGTACCTCCCCGCCTCTTTTAACTTCCACACCAGGTCAAGGGGAGGACTTTGGGCCCCGCCAGATTTAACATGCATCAACCCCGTCCGTCTTTAGTGACATCAAGGCTCGAGCCCATGACTCGTCGAAAACATCCAGCCACGAGTCCGCGACCATGAAAACTAGGACACCATGGCCACTCCTGCTTTATCTAAGTAAGTACATGATGTATACCTTCAAAATACCAGAAAGTACTATCCTTTTTTGAATCAGCATTACAATCAATAGATTATTTGTATTCTTATCATGGATGATGTATTACCAGGGTACCCTAGAAATCTGTCCTATTTTTGTCACTCATTCTTTTCAATTCCGCCTCCTATTTTCTTTCTTTCTTACATTCACAAAATTTTGTCATCGTCAGAAAAAAATGTTTTTTTTTTTCATGAATTGACAAGAGTTTTGCAAAAAAATATCGAATATGACCCTTGCATCAGTAAAATGTGCAACACCAGTTTTCTTTGTTATAATTAACGTGGGATTTTAGTTATCAAAATACCACATTGAAGTTGTAATGTTGTTATGATATCCAACTGCCAGTCTCGTCTCTCATCTTACAGTTTACTCCAATCTCAAGATGTAAATTTCAACCTAAGTTGAAGTTTAAGAAAATTAATTAAAACAGTTAATTATTTCTAAAATATAATCAAAAATATGGGTGATTCTCGCTATAGTTAAGTCCCCAACCAGAAGAACTAACCATTTCTATAATCAATCTAAGACCACCTTAACCGGAATGTGATCCGAGTACTTCCTTTAATCTTTCTGACAAAATTGAATCTTAATCACACCAAATTCATTTTATTCGCCAGGAGACTCATATACATCACGCTCGGCTTATTACCATAACCTTCAACTCATTATTTCTTTCTTATCCTTCTCTATCTGTCTCCCCTCTTCTTTCTCTCTACATTTATATTCATATCTAAAACTGTTTTTGGCATATTTCGAAGTTGAGTGATTAGAATCAAGTAGCGCCCAGGAAATGTCTGTAAGAACAATTGAAGGGCAGTACGACTCATATCGTTCCAGAAGGTATATTATGTGTGATGTTTACCTTATAATTTACTAAATATTATTCAAGTGCCTATTTGAAGAATGCCCTGAGGATTTAAAAGATAACAAAACGTACAATTATAGGTACGATGAATAATAAATAACAGATCAGAATAATAAGATTACTTTACATCAATTAACTAAATAAACAATTAGTGATATATCAACATTAATACAAACAATACAATGCGTTAGAAATGCTGATTTATACAACAGCAATTATTTATGAGCCTGCGGATAACACTGTTTTGTAGTTACTTCAAGTATAAGCCACAAAATATATTCAAAAGAATTAAAAATTATATTTATTTTTATACTGTGTCGACATATTATCTTCAAATATCAAGCTTCTTAATAATATTGAATCTCTAGAAAGTTGTTTTCCTACATCTAACGGAAAAGGTGGAATAATGTACACCAAAATTAAATAGACAAACGCTAAAATTGGCGATTGCAAATGTTGAGTAAGTAATCAGCAGAAAGCGAAAATCAGTAAATGTCTAGACAGTCTAATTTAAAGATTCCTTCCTTTATTTTTACTTCTATTTCTAATATACTACAAGTTAAATAGAAATCACATGGAAAAATATATACCTTTAGAATATGATGTATGGGAATATAATATTTCTTTTATTTTTGTTGATTTTATATCTTGAAACCAGGATCTTTAATAAACTTTATTCTTTTGTATTTTCAAATTGAGGGTCAAATAATTTAATTTGTCTGCATTTGTAAATCAATGTGTATATTTTTCTCTCCTATATAAAGCATATATTTTGGACCATCCATTCAAAATGATTAAGAACTCTTCGATTTGTGTCTCATTTTTAAATACTTATGTGCAATAAAGATTTATATGTTTATCTCTTTAGAAAATAGTAATGTTTTCTTTGTGACATTAAACCGAAGTGTAACCACAAAAATTCTTAATTCTACTTGGAAAATAATAAATATATTTTAAAGCTTTATTATTCCGAAAACAAAAGTTTTAGTTTACAATTTATGTAAAAAAAAATAATAGTTTAAATCCATTCACGCAATTTCCATTTTCAGTTTCATTTACCAACTAATTCTCTTTAGTTTGGATTGATTCTAAAAAGAAGATAGTACTTATTTAGATAAAAATTTGTTGGAAATTTATTAGAGATGTAATAATTCTCTTTATTATTCTTATTTTCGTTCTTCACATTCATTTACTATCTCAGAAAATAAATTTTCAACAAACATTTCCATTAATATGAAAGGAAATTTTATTTAGTGTATAAACTTGTTACTGAAACAAATTTGATAACAGTTTCAGATAGTACAGTGCAAGAAAAAAACTACTTAAGAAAATACTTGTAACAAAATACATAAGATTCAGACATTTCCATAGATTACTATAAATATCTTCCATGTTACATAAAACATTTTACTCATATATCTGTATCTTTTCTTCATACATATGTACCCATCTGTAATAATATATACATGAAAGAAACTCTTCTTAGAATGAAAGTATGTTCTCAGAAAAAAAAATGTAAAATGGCCTACCATATGTAAAATAGGATGATGATGCAGTATTACCGAGACATTTGGTAATTTTTTTTTCTTTTAAATAAAGTGTGGAAACATGAACTGCATCAGTTTCAATATGGCAACAGCAGCTGTTCTAGTTTGATACATGCATTTATATTCATCTGTTTCTTAAAAAAAGGGACTTTGAATTATGGATGGTTCATATTTATTATAATGTGTCTGGCTTCAATTTTTGTATTATGCTTACGTATAAAGTTTATATACAGGATTTTTCTTTGATTTCGAAAACTATATATTTTTCTTAGCTGTTACATATTTCACTACGCACATCTTTACTTCAGAAGCATTCTGTAAGAGGCATATTGCATTTAGAACAGTATTTAGAATAATGAAGTCCTTAATGTGCATAAAAACATAAAATAACGTATTTATAAGCAAAAACATTTAAATTTGGTTTCATAATGGTATAAATTAATATATTTTTTACAAAATGAAAAGTTAAATTGTGCTTAAATATTTTTCAAAATAACTGAAAATTAATAAAAATAGATTGAGAAGAAATTTAAAATTATTTTAATAAAACTTATAAATAACGTTACACAAGGTATAAATTATTAAATTGAATATATTTTTATTTTATCTTGTGTTTTATTTAATTACATTTCAATATTCAGTTTGAATGAACTTCAATTAAAAATATAAATATAACGCGTAATAAAATTAATATGTGCATGTTGAGAATTTTAATACTATTTGTTTACTAAGTAATTTCAGTGCGCTTTAAAAAGTATTTTTTTAAAAATGTGTTTCTTTAGTCTATGCTTATATCTTAGGTCTTACCATAGATCTCAAATCTGTGTAGGCTTATCGCCCCTTTATAGAAAGAAAAATAGTATGTTCTCTAAGCAGCATGTTCATTCAAAAACCTCACCCATTTCCGTTCTTAAAATCAATAATGTAATTTTGAGTTCCAGATTCTAAAAAAAAATATTTAAAAATACTTCAAACAGTCCACTAAAAAGTAATCACATGGAAACATTACTTTTTCCCTCTTTCGAATATATTTTACTTCATGTAATTAAAAGCATTTATCTAGCTTTGAGAAAAATATTAGAAATCTCCATAGGATTATCATTACCCTCAGAAATTTGTCATAGTTTATCAATGGAAGCCTTACTCATGTAGTGACCTATCTAAAATTTTAATTCTGATATTTCATAATGATCCAAAGCATACACTTAAACATTCCAGTGCTCTGCGTGGAGCACAGCGCATACTGTGACTCGTTTTTTTACTAGTCAAAAGGGTAATGAGAACAATGCTGCCAGGTACCAATACGGTGCTTTTGTAAATTATATATACTACATAAAAATCGTTTAATATTTTATGTGGAAACAAGTGTTTGAATAATTTTTAATATTTAATCCCGTTTATCAGAACTTTCTTGCGTTTATTGCACAGAAAAATGACTATTGGTCTTCAGAGCCACTAAATAAGCATTGGATTAAAAATGCCTCTTAAATTAACCTTGCTAAAAAAAACTCGCTGTTAATTTGTCTTGCATTTAAAACGCCTAATAAATTAAGCTTAGATCTAAAACACCCCCTACATTAACTGTGGAATAAAAATACCCTCTTAGATATTTTCGACTCCCACCTAGGAACGGTACCGATCATGTTGGGAGCCTGTGTTTTATACTTCAGTTAACGTTAAACTTATAAATTTATGTTTACATTTTACTTTACAGTAAAAGGACAGAGTGTCTGTGGATACTCCAAAAGTCGTAAATTTCTTCAAATTAAGAAGCGGTTAAATCTACAAAACTCTAAAAGCAATAAAAGCAAAAGAGCATAGTTAATAAACATAGTAAAATAATGAAGTGACCAATTGGTATTCACTTAAAATAATAAAATGATCAACTGGTTGTCAGATAGGAAATAAGGAACTCGATGCCACAAGAAATAAAAAAAAATTCGTTGATATTAAAAAAAAAATAATTAAATTAAAATTAATACAGATATATCATTTGATGACTTGACCAGATAATTAAAAGAAGTGATAACCGGCATCAGAAGTTGATGAGTAAAAGGAGGAATTCCCTTCTTTGCATTTGATTTTTCATACTTCAAAGGTTCGTTTATTCCCACCGGCCAATTCATATTCTCGGTGTGTTCAACGTGCAAGTATTATAAGATGCAGAAGTAACACAAATTTAAAGTAAACTAATTACTTTTCATTTCTTATGGTTTATCGTTTTTTCAAAAAATATTAAGATGCTAAGAAATGGAAGTTTTACGACATCTGAACAAAGAAATGAAGAAAAGAAATGTTTTAACACTTATCTCATAAGATTGGATGATACATGTTCAATTGGTTGCTGCTCAAATTTCTCACGTTGGTTTGATGTAGAAGTTAGGACAGAAAGAAAATCCTGCGTACACAGATATGGTCCTCGTCCATTAATTTTAGCTTAAACCACTTCCCAATAGCCATCGTATTTTGCATGAAACTACGGTAGAATTTACTTTGTACAAAAACTATATCTTACTTTATGGTAAAAGTTAGATAAAAACGTGATTCAGCTTTTTTATTTTTATTTTAAAGTACCTTGACCCTAATTGTGTAGCAAGATAAAAAGTCAAGAAGTTAGAGTTTTTAGAACTGATTATTTAAAATATATATGAATACTCAGAGATATATTCCAAATAACATATTTTCTAATTCCTAGTGTGAAAACTGTATCACTTGCATTTGAAAAAAAGGTAATACAGTTATCAGTAGAATCATTAAATGGATGGATAAAATGAGCTTGCCATTGAAATGTATCGCAATAAATAATAAAATTAGCAATAATTTTTTGACTCTTTTTCGACAATATATATTTAGAAAATTAATGTAAAACAATTTATTTAATTTTCAAGTAATAAAAAAGCATTAAATATCTAAATTATTTCTTTATATAAGATGATGCCTTCTTTTCTTCATCAATTACTTAAAATACCTTCTTAAAATTTTGCATCAACATTAATTTTAATAATTTCCTCTCAATCTATTCAATAGATAACTTTCCTTTATTTTCACTAGACAAATTCTTTGAGGAATAAATATAATTATCAATTAGATAGTAGCCTCTGATTTTATTTTAGAAGTAATTTTTTAAATTTTCTGCTTTATATTGTACGATCATTCCATACACAGTTAGTATTTTAGATCTTAAAGTATTGTTAGAATCGGCTTTTAATGAAGAACTCAGCATCAGATCAATGCTAAGGATAACACTTGAATCACTAAAACATTCATCAAAATTGTGTGCTTCATAACACGAGAAAAATAGTCAGAAGGAATTTAAGATGCTAAGTCTCACACTCTTTCCCAGCCTATGATTGGAGAATCAATTTCACTCAAGCGAGTGGAGTCTCTTATTTAGTTCTTAAGTAGTTTAATTTTTCAGCTATATATATATATATATATATATATATATATATATATATATATATATATATATACAGAGACAACACCATTTTAAAATATATAACAAGTTTTTCTTCAGGTGATGGCAACAAATTATTGACTTCATATCTTTAGAACAACAAATCTGAAATAAATTGAATTTGTAAATAGGAGTTTTAATATTTGCGTTACGTGAATTCTATACAATGTGCTGTCATCTAACATGCAATCAAGATCAAAATGCTATTTGCTTATGGAACTTTTTAGAATTTCAACAGAAATTATATACCGTCAGCTTTCCCGAAACAACTTTTAAGATAAATAACCCTTTGCTTACACTCTAAGAATTTATAAAGTTGTGATATTTTGAATTAGTACGAAAGAAATTTTTAGTTAAAGTTAACTTATTTATGCGTCATCAGGTATTAAAACATTCTAAGATCAGTAGATTAAGGTCCTGATACAATTAAGATTCTAATCAAAATCTGAACAGTCAAAAAGCTCGTGATTGTATTTTTAAGCTACTGAAATCACATTTTTAAATTTAATAAAAACCTTCAGAAAATGAAATAAATTTCTATTTAATAAATTAACAATTGAAATAGATTGAAAAAAACATGCAAATATTCATCCTTTAAGATTTTATGAATGAATTAACTGGTACCGCAATATTTTACGTTTTTATTATAATTTATTTATTAATAATTAGAGATTAGTAATAATTATCATAGAATAGTTCTACATTATCTGCTAATTATATAACAATAGCTTGCTTTCAGTGGTATAGATTACCTGTCAGCTACATTATTTTAAATTAACAGTATCCGAATACCAGGGCCAAAGTAAATAAGTTTTTTTTTTGAATCGATATAATGACGGACATAAACAAAAGAAAGGTATTTAAGTGAGAAATGACCTGAACGTTTTCTGAGTAAAATCTAAAAGCTTTTACCGTGGAAAGTAAACTCCGTTATATTATTTTCTTACCTTATTTTATTTTTTGAAAATAAATGTTGCGGCAAGTGCTCTTAAACTGAAATGGCTGTTAAATAATTTAAAGCCTAAAATGGTGAGCTTATGTTTAATGCAATAAAAACGGGAAAAACACTTTCACTTGTCAACTTATTGCGTGTTCTCTGTAAAAGTGTTTTCCTGGCAGAAACACTTATTCAGTTGAAAAAGTGCCACTGGCGGGTTAAACTAAAGCTGTTTATTTATTCAGTTTTGTTTTTTGCCAAATGTAAATTTAACATTGTTAAAATTTAACTTAATTATTTAAAAAAGCTTGCAAATAACTACTTTATTTAACGCAATGCAAAAAAAATATACTTTAAACAATTTCATTATTTAAATTGTATGTACTTTTTAATGTGCATTAAAATTTAAAAATAATTAATACATGCTTAACTAATACGTGTTTAATTTAACATATTATTATTTAATGCATGTTTTAAGTATTTGACTTATACAAAAAATTACCACATGCGAAAATTTTACTTTTTTTATGTTTTTTTTTTTTTTTTTAATTTGTGTACATAGTGTAATGAGAATAGGAAATAAAAAAGTAATTTGATATTAAATTAACTCAAGTTAATACTTAACAATTATAAAAAAGACCATATAAAATGTCAAAAAAAATTAGTATGTGTGTTTAAAATTTTTATGTATATTTTAATGTGAAAAAAAAATATTAAAACGTAAAAGTATTTTAAATTAATACATGTTAAAATTTAAGTTATTAAAATATAATTAGCAAAAAAAATGCTTCATATAAAGGATCCAATGCATCAATTTAAATAATTTTGGTTTTCAAATGTGTATGAACATTTTATTATCTTCATAATTTTTAGTAATATTATCAGAGTGTTTGATGTATGTCAATGGTCTTTAAAGAGTGTTAATGGTCTAGTGGTCCTCCTTTCCAAACTGTGCAAAATATGTATTTTCTTTATGAATAAGGTTTCTTAGTAAATAAATATATTTAAATTTATGCTGTTAAGTAAATGTATTACTTCCTTCAAATCACTTATAATAACTACACCTTTTTTGTGCTGAAAATAACATTTTCTAGAAATATAATTATTTCATTTATTTATGTTTCGCCAATCTATAAAAATTGAATAATCGTATTAAAGACGAAATATTTATTTTTAAATTTCTTTTCACAGAAATAAACTTGTTATTTTTGTTTCATAAATTTGCTTATATTTTCTTATTACATATTTTGTATCAACCTTACATTCCATCCCCTTATAATGCATTATTCAGAGCAACATCTACTGAAATTTTATGTAACAAATTCTAGTTTGCTCAAATCTACGAAAAACAGTTTTTATAGATGTACAAAAATATTTTTGATCTTATAACCTGTCAAATAAACGTCATCTCTGTTTGAAGAAGAAAAACTCACTAAACATTTTTTTATGTACCGCCTAGGGTACACTATTCGAGATTATGTTTATATTATACTATTTTCCCCCAAGTCAACACTGGTCTATTTCTTCCACAAATTTATCCTCCAGTAAAAAAGTAAGATTGAAATAGAATAAAAAATATGTTTTCCCCATATGTTTGTGTCATCCTTGATCTTTAGTGGAAAAGTGGCATGACATATCCCCTCCGATCAAAAGGGGAATAGGGAAAGGGGTTTTTCCTTTTATACCTGCCGTATATTCAGTCAGAATATTCTTTTACGCCCTCTGGCTGTTTTCGTTTTCTGGAAAAATATACCCTGTCCCCTCTTCTTGTGAAATTGCAAAATGTTCCGTAAAGTATATTCTTTTAGTTTGCAGCTCCCCTCTTCCTCCTTATGAAGAACTGATTTTTCCCTCGAAAGGGATTTTTAGGGATGTTAAGTTATTTAAGAGGGAAAAAATATCATGCTTTCTTCGCCAGAGGGGAAACGGACGAAAACTGTAAATGTAAGTGCAAAGTAAATAACTCAAAAGAAATTTAATAATGCAAGGCTTTGAAAAGTCCGATGCGCATTTCAGAGTAAAGAGCACTTTGTGACAGATTCTTTATGTTACAGCGGCTGAGACTTTTAAGAAGAAGAACTAGAGTAGTGCATTTTGAATTCTTTGAATGAGAAATGTTTCGAAAAGGAATACTTTTACAAGACAAAAAAGAGCCTGCACTTTTCAAATTATAAGGAAATGAAGTATTTCGATATAAACTATTTCACATTTTCAACTTTTGTAATCTATCACTTTTAAGATTTTCTATTCACAAAATATTTCACATTTTTGAATTATTAGAAATATTATATGTCAACATAAAGTTTGACTTATGTAGTTGTTTATAAAAAAGTTATATTTTTCAGGAGATAATATTTTTTTCTATATAAGTACTAGTTCATTTATATGTTAAATGAAAAAAAAGTTAAATTAATTGTGACCCTGAGTGAAGAAGTCTGGGGCAGTGATATTATCAAAAATAAAAAAAAGTTACTATTCCTTTCTGCTCCCAATATTAATAATTAGCAATAATCAGTAGTCCAATGAATTGAAAGTATTAGAATTATGAAAACAAAATTATTTTACTCAAGTCTAAGAAAATTTACGCTATCAACAAAAATCTATCTAAAATTACCACACCTCGTATTAAACGCTTCTAATCATGATTCATTTATTGTTACATATTTAAAAATCATTCTACATCCAAATGGTATTCCATGCTCATGTTTTGAGATTATATTTATCTATTTATCGAGATTATATGCTATCTCTTTCCCCCTCTGAAACCTTAGAACTTCGTTAGTAGAAAGGGGGAATAGTCATTCTCCTTATTACATATGTAATCTACTTTATTTCAAAGAATCAGCATGGAAATCTAAACTTAAGTTAAATTATTTTAATAAAGCATTACTAAAGTATAACTAATTCCAAAATATAACTAAATCAACTAAATATTACGTTAATAAAATCATCATCAACTATAATATTACGAATGTATGGTAATTAAATCATAAAAAGCTCATTCGAGGATTCCTTTAACGTTATGGTCAACTATGAATCTTTACCTGCATTTCACTTTAAACAATATTATGACAACGCGTAGACATTTTGAAGATAAAATAAATTCCATTTTATTTCTTTAAGATTATACCTCATAATTATTTTATGTTTACGAGTACCAAAAACTTAATACTGATACATCATAAATAATAATTTATTATACTTGTTCATATATTTTTAATTTAATTTTTTTCTCCATCACATTGGAATCTTTACGATTCATGTATACCCTCTCAGTAATTCGGTAGATCCAATTAATGGATACCACCTCTATCAATATGCATAACTTTAAGGCTACTGAGAAACGGCAGTTTACTGGTCTGCTAGAGAACTTTTGCTGCAATGACATCGGTCACTTCTTGTATCTATTCTAGTTTTTAAATTTATATTTGCCTTGAATCGGAAATCTTAAGAAATTCAAATCTTTTGCAATAAATTGATGTTAATTTGTATTTTAGAATCTCTGAACAATCTATTGATGCAAAAATGGGAAACAAAATATTCAACAAAATAATCATAAGTACACAATATGATTATGTTTCAAATACGCTCTATTTCAGGCATACAGAAGAAATTTTTTCTCCTTATAAAAATAGAAATGAAAATGTAGACACATGAACGAATCATTTCTGAATCGTTCAATAAACTGAACCGATCAAGAAGCAATTTCAGTTTTTTCTTCCATGACTTTGCTTGTAGAATAACAAGTTGGCTTGATGCCACGGTTCAACTATTTGAACACAAAAGACAAAATATTATCCCATCCTCTTTCTCCGAATGGATGTTTCCTGTCATTTCCACATCATTTCGAGTCGTACATGGAATGGCTCTAGTTTTAGGAAATGAACCGATTTGTCACAGCTTCAGCTTAAGTGACACTTTCAACTGAAGATGTTTCGTTTTAGCTTTTATGATTCCTGTAATCTAAGGTCTTCTATTTACGAATTTTCCTGAGTATTAGTTAATGATAACTAATCATAATTATTAAGAAATGAGTAAAATATATAAAAGAACTTATGGGATATTTCCATTTCATAATTAAAAAAACATTTACATTAAACGGGTTAAAATCTAAAAATTATTTGTACATGTATTAAATTATATGGTATAAGTAACATACGAAACCATTGAATGAAGATCTTATGATAAAAAGCTCCTCATTCATCAGAAAAATAATTATTTTTCTTATGTGCCATTTTTAATATATTACTAGCTGAACAATGTTAAACGCAAGTATGACCACATATTGTATTAAGATAAAAACAACAAAATTCTGACCTATGATATTGCCCCATATAGCTGCCATTAGCCAAATAAATACTTCCACCAGTCGAACTTTTTTTAATAAATACACTGCAACATACAGAAGTTTACAAATTTGGCGTGGCATGACAGTTATAGACTATACCATTTTATAATTACTGTCCGTCTAGCTTATTTCATTTAATAAACACTCGATAAAATTTAAAACAAAGGGATTATTTTATTTTAATGATTACATGACATCACAACACAAAACATACAGAGAAATAAGAACACTATAACAGTATGCTACTTCAAGATAATTTCACCATATCCATTCTGCTACGTGGATTCCTGCTAACAAGAAGGTTATATAAGCACGAAATATCGCCTTGATGGTTAGGTTGGCGACATCTTACAAGGTTTTACTAAGTAATCAGGCGCTATAAAAATAAATTAGTCAAATTCGAGAGAATCCACATAAATGAAATTGGCCCTAAGAAAATATCATGTTCTCTAATGTTTAACTTCAACGATATTGGTGAAATTGAACAGTCCTTTACTTTGTATAAAAATTATTGTCGAAACACACGGTTGAATTTAAGCTTACAATTATGTAATACTTTTTTAAGCCAGGACTTTTTTTTAATCAAAAACAAAATTCCTTTATTTTAAATCCGTATTTGGTCAAAAATATTAGAAAGATTGTGATGGTTATATTTGTGTCTTAAAATTTTTCATTCATTTCAAGCAGGCTTATTTTGAGATCACAGTATTCTAGTGGATTACAAATGTGGTAGATAGCAAATCGCGGATCGCAGCTAGAACCAAAATTAGTTTATTAGAAATTTAGCAATCGTAATTGAAAAACTAATAGACAATTGAGTAGAAAAATATATCGATAAATTATTACTTGAATCGGCAGTAAGAAAATATTGAACAAAATTAAAATGGTATAAATCTTCAAGTCTCCATACAAATTTTGAAACCCGCAGCACTCAAGGTTGTAAAACAGTGGCCGTGATAAATAATGATTGGTGCTTTCGTGCCTCGTTTGAATTAAAAATTTTCATATAAAAATATGAGGAAGCACAAAAGTTTGTTGAGAGATATATCTTTTAGGCATTAATCCTATAAATTATTCGCGTGATGTTGTGGTTTAAAATTAAAAGTTCTCCTTCATATTAACACAGGTGTAATCAACAGTAGTGCTAATCAAATAAAATAAATGAGCTGGGAAGTTTGCTGTTTATGAAAGATTTTGTAAAATATGAAGTTCTTAATGTATTCAATCCTTATTCATTTTTGTCATTATCTGGTAATTTTTGCATGTATCATAATTCATGAATGTACTTTAATGGACTGATGGACTTAATTTTCTGTAAAGTAAACCACCTCTTCATTTTGAAATGCCCTTTTAAATTATAAACACGTTCCAATTATACATCCATCTCTTCTAATTCATAATACATTCATTCTAGATCTATATACATTTCTTTGAAAAGTTTTAAAATAGGGTCTTAGAAATATTGAAATCTACCATCTTTTTTTAAAAAGGATTTTAAGAAATTTGATCCCGAAGAAAATTATTGAAAAAAAAATTCAATTTCATGTTAGCTGAGTTCACAATTAACAGCAGAATGTGATGTTGTTTACCATTTTTGAAAGCAAATTCTTTAGATGTTGTTCAGTAACAAGTAAGTTTTCTTTCTTCCCAAAAACACTGCACAAGGAAGGGGAGTTAATTAAATAATTTTCCACACTGATGTTTAGTCACAGTTAATAAGGAATCTCATGTAATTTCATCGACTTTACATCAGATGTGTGCTGGAAAACACCTTGCGAATCACTTTAAAAATTTTAGTTTGCTGAAAACATTAAAATGTTGTTCTGATGTTTCTATTCGTGCCTCACATATTTTAAATTATTAAGTTCTAGAATAACTAAAGTAATTACTGTAAGAAATTTATTTAGAATAATTTTCATATTTTTCTTCATCAATTGATTTAAAACAAAAAATTAACTTTATAAGAGAATTAATTCTTCATAGACATCACTCATATGTTTGTTATAAATTGAAATAATTAATGTTTATTATCAAATGGTTATGTATGCTGTGTGTAATTAATTATATCAGTAGTTAAAAACGAATCACTGATTCATTATTAAAATTGCTTATTAACGTTGCAATTAGAAGCAACAAAAGGACTATTGGCGACGGATCTCATATTTCTAAACCTTGTTCAAGTGACGAGGATGACACCTGAGTCAGTATATCGTTCTTCAGACTTACCCACCACGGATGACTTGGGAATTCGACAGGTTTTACGTGCCTCCCATCTCTTGCTAAACTAATATGCACAAGTATAAGCAATATATTTTGAATTTAAATCATTATTTCATAAAATATTGAAATGTGATGCATTAAAGGATGCAGAAGTATATATATATATATATATATATATATATATATATATATATTGCTTTTCAAATTACAACAATTAATTATAATACTGTAATAAACTTCCAAAATCGAGAAAAGTTGTTTAAAGCTCGACAAATTGAAATTAATCATAACGCTTAAACAAGAAATTCACCATATGATGTTCTACTACATTAACTTCATATGAAAACAAATAATAAATAAATGA
>BMAW01048516.1:94175-130827 GCA_019974015.1 Nephila pilipes
GGGCAAAATACGACACAGCAATGTAACACATTGGTATCGCTTGTGATCCCCAATCAAAGGGATCATTTTTCAAATCCCAGGATTTTCATTCTTGTACCGATTGTCTTTATTAACAGAGAAGGTAATACGTAGATCGTGATCATGTAAAATAGTGTCATATCAACTTAACCCGATTTGCTGTAGGTGTTCGAATATTTTCAATATGCATATATGTAAGAAACGTAACACCTGTTCACCTGAGACAGCTATAAAAGAAACATCTTCCTGGTGTTGTATGGTGATGCTCATGGTCTTAGAGCGCTTTTCCAAAGCAGAGTATTGTCAGTTGAACTTACTAAGTACGATAAAAAAAATGTGAGCCCAAAGCACGATCAACAGAAAGGTTGTACCGGCAACGTTGACATGTAGGGCCGCATCCTTCTCACCCCATCATTCTAAATGTTGTAAAACGTTTAAGCGAGACAGGCTGCGAGACTTGTCGAGCCCGATCTGGAAGACCAGCTGAGGTAGGACAGCAAATTCAATCGGTTGAAGTATTAGCATACACCTCTCATATCTGAAATGCAAAGCAAGAGAGATTTGTCAACACTGTGGCCTCTCTCAAAATTAGAATTGGATAACCCTAAGCGAGTTAAGTGCTCATACATACCGACCAACGCCTCAACAAGTTTTAGTGGATGGAGATGCCGAGTGACACTATGAACGGTGCAACTGTGTCATGAATTAGATACAGTTCCAGGCAAATACTTGATAGATATAGTGTGGACGGATGAGGTTGTTTTTCAAAGAATAGCATGTGCAATATGTACGGTACCTATTACTGGGCACTTCAAAATCCTAAATGTTATACCAACGTTAGACATCATTAGGAATTTTATTAATGTTTGGCGCAAAATATTTACAACTTTTACACAACGTTATACCCGATTTTGTGGAGAATCTGCCGTTGTTTAATCTTAGGAATCTTTGACTTTTCTACGCCTGTCCACAATATATATCCAGTAAAGCAGTACTTCGTCATGGAATTTGGGAGCCAAATAATTGAGTACGGCAGGATTGAAGAGTATCCTCCGCGTTCGTCTGATCTGATTTCACTGTACTTTTTCCTGTGGAAATACCCAAAACAGCAGGTGCATGCGACCCCTCCATAAACATTGCAGGACCTTAAAAAAAGCATTGCGGAAGCTTGTCATAAAACGTCACGCTCTATGCTTCAACATGTGCAACGTGACACTAAAACGAAAGTCAAAATGTACATTGCTGCGGAGGGTGAGAAGTTTTTTCATCTCAAATAAAGATATATTGTTTTAAAAAAAAAATATCTTTCCCCGATCATTTTGTCTCGCCATGGTGTAGAAAATGTTGAAAAAAATACGGGTTTCAACCAATTTATTCTTCGCATTAATATCCACAAAATGTGTCCTTTTGAACTAAATTGATGATGTTCTACAACTATGTAAATCACTTTTTTCTTTATCTCGTTTCGTTTCGTTTTCGAGACAGGAATGCTAACTCTGCAGTGTCCCACCAGGTAGAGCAGTAGGTGATTTCATTCAGTATTGCATGGATACTTTACTATACCTAGACACCATGGTTAAGAATATAGCAACAGTCGTTCGGAATCCCTTAGACTAAAATTCGTTAATAGTACCCTATAAAGAATTTTTAAACATTTTGAACAATATCATATAAATGTTGAATGCAAATAAATAATTATTTTTAAGTTAAATGTGATTTTTAAAATTTCTGTCTTAGTTTTATATTTCTATAAAAAAATTAGATGTTTTCTTTCGAATTTTTTTTTATTCATTTCCTTAAATTTTAAGCAATTTATTAAAGGAAAAAAATACACATCATTATATTAAATTTTTACATTCAGTAGTGATATAATTTCTACCATAAGGTAATTATTGTGAGGAAAAAATTTGGCTCTAGAATCAAATATGTATTTTTGAAACCCGGGATTTGTATGCATTGAATAATGAAGATAACTATATTAATATCCAATATATTTTTACATAATTTCAATGCTAATAGCTGGATGTTTGAAATGTGTTTGATTTTTTTAATCTCCCGCTAATAGTAATATTGCTTGCATATTACCTTGGTTTCACGGTATCCTAGAGGTAATGGTCACGGATTGAAGGCTACTTTTTTTTTTTTTTTTGCGAATCGTGGGATCAAGGTTTGATGCCACTAGAGAGCCAAAGTTAAGCAGCACTGACGCACATTAAATCTTTCGAGGTATCAGGTCCTATTGGCGATGTATCCCTCTAATTGGCGTGGTGTGAAAAGTTGGAAAAGTATGTTATACCTCAATTTTCCTCATCGTCAACTCACCGAGGTTCAGATTTCAAGTTCATCACCTATAGCTGTCATATTGTTTCTCACTGCACTGTTAATAAGCACTCATAATTTATATTATATTTTTACTAACCAATTTTCATTATTCATTCAATTAACTTTCAAAGCTTTTTTTTTTATTATGAAAATGAAATCTTACTTTAAAAATGTCTATTTCAATTCGCTATAATTAATCCAAATTATTTTAAATTTTTATCAAACCATTTAATTCTCAATATATGCTTTATAAGATAGCCTTTCAATGCGCATGGTTATTGTCCTGAAAAATTATATTTATATTTTTTCTTCCTTAGATGAGCATTAAAATATCTTAAGGATCTACCATAAAAGCTGTTATATTTTTAAACCATTTTATTGTCCATATGCATATTTATTTCTTATAGATAATTATTTCTCCTTTATAATTATTTCTTCTTCACTGCTCCAAACTGTATTACAGAAATTTTTATAATATATTCCATTTTTTGTATATATATTTCCTAATTTACAATATGTATGGCAATTAAGAGCGTTATTATAATATAGAACTCATTTCTAATAGCAATAAATTTTCGAAACAGTTGTTTTTCATCGTTTACTTTTAATAAACTTTTACATTCATTTTTATCATAGTCCCCCATTGTCCATACAATGTTTTTGATGCCAATGTGTTGACTATATATATGTCAATTAAGGAAGTTATTATAATATTGGTCTCATTTCTAATAACAATAAATTTTATAACAGTTGTTTTATATCGTTTACTTTTAATGAACTTTTACATTCGTTTTCATCATACCCCCCCCCCGTCTCCATACAATGATTTTGATGCCAAATATTTCATAGATCTTTCTGATGTATAATTCAAAATGATGACACATGGTCTTTAAAATAAATTTTTTAAAAAAAAAAATCATGAAAGTAACCCGATTTAAAATACCTTTTTAAGCAATAAATATCATAACTAAATGATTGTTAATTTCTTTATAAATTTCGAAACATGTTTTCATAGCCATTGGAACATGTTGTCATCCTTTAAAAATGAATTTGTACCGTTCTAACCTAAGAAAAATCATTAAAAAAAACAGAGAAAATTATTTTTCGTTTTCCGGTCACCTGAATTAACACTTAACTAGCAATGTGAAGTTTCCCCTTTTTTAGAAGTAAATCCTTAGATGTTGTTGAGTTAAAAGAAAGTTTTCTCTAATCCCAAAAAATACGGCCTTAGGAAAGAAAGTTAATTAAATGACTTTTCACAGCGTTGTTGACCCTCGATCAACAAGGAATCTTCTGTTATTGCAACAACGTTACATACTCTTCGCTGAAATGCGTGTGTACTTTGCGATTTTTACACTTTAAAACCGAAGAGCACTTTAAGGAGAATGACTGAAGCTTTAGAAGGTAGAATAAATGATGCTTTTATGTCTTGGGATCGTTTAGAAAAGGAAAAAAAAATTCTAGTAGGTATTGGAATTATTTTATGAAACTTACATAGGAATTTTGTCTTAAATTCGTGCTATATTCTTAATACAAATAAGGATGTTAGTATTATTTATATGTCGCTATACTTTGAGAAAAGGAATTATTCTTTAATAAAATGTAGTTTTTAATTTAAGTGATGACTCATAATATTGATAAGCTCATTTAGTTTAATATAATTATTTATTATTTCCTTTTAATACATATTTCTCAGGATTGTTGTATAATATTTTTCTTGGGAAAAATATTTAATTTGTTAGTTATTAAATATTTTCCTGAAACGTCAACTTAACTTTTCATAATTTAAATATATTAATAATTTTAATTTAAAGGGAAAATTTTTCAATTATTAAAGTTATTAAAATATCAAAAAATAACCATACATATAAGTTGTCCCTAAAATAGATGTACAAAATTAAAGAGGAGGTATGGTACATAAAAATGACTGAGAATTGCATATCAAATTGTGACCGGAATTGTAGTGGTAAAGTCGTAACAGAGGAACAAGAGATTAAAGAATAGAGAACAGAAATTATTAGAACTATTCGTAGCAAGTAAATACTACAAATATTGTAGTAGATTTTTCTGTTCGAAAAAGAAGTTTCCATTTTACAAGCAAAGCACACGTTGCACCTAGTTTTGCTTGGTTATACTCAGCAGCTCTTCTTAAATATTCTTACAATTAGATTTTCATAATATACGGGAATTTCATGCATAAAATCTGTAAGTGCTCCCTTACGTGCAACAAAAAGAAATAAAGCCTATTAGCTCCAATGAACGTGGAGAGTAGGCAACTTGTCCACCATCCAATCAAACGTTCACTTTTATAGCATGTGTGCGAGTACACATGGCCTGCTTTTACTATGCCTGTCTCCTGTTTCGGATCAAACTACACACAAATTGTAATGCGCAAGCAAAAATATACGGTAGTCCGATACATGTCTCTGTGAGAAACTTTCTCCATACAGTCCAGTTGCTCGTACATTACCATGATCCAATTCATTCATTAAGTGCGTGTCTGCCAGTTCGTCGTTCGAGCTACATTATTACAAACAAGGGCACTAATGTTCGAAAGACGAAAAATCAGATATTTCTCTCCAACACTTGCATGAAAAGCACCATCTTACAGCATACGATTATACTTCCTATCAGGGGTGGCTAGCTGCTTCCTAATCCTTTAAATATACCCTACTTCATTTTAAACTTTGTACTAGTTAGAGATACATACAAATCTGTGTAATATCAGCATGTTTTTAAGTAACCCCCGCTTTGATATTAAAAAATTTGAAGATTTTTCTACTATTTTATTTTTGTAAAGTTACATGTATCTGTGTCTACTATTCAATATAATTACCTACACTATTAAGGCACTTATTATATCGAACAGAATGCTTCTGAATTCCACCATCATTGCCACTTGATGGGCTAATCTCTGAAGCACAGCAGTTTTGACATCGTCATCACCATGGTTCTGACAGCCTAAATACTTTTTCAAGTGAAGGAGCAAATGGTAGCTAATGGGTGTTTTGTAAAGTTGTTCCTAGCCACATGATGCAGTAAGATCTTGAGTGAGAAGAGACACATGTGAAGGAGCATTGTCATGCAGCAAAATAACCTCTTTACTGAGGATTCCCCACCTTTTATTTTGGATTGCAGTTTAATTAAGGTATCACAAACATGTCTCGGAATTTATTGAGTCAATCCGAGGGAAAATCTCTACAACTCCCACTGTCTAAGCCAAAACTCAGGTCATATGATTATGAGTGCTGAAAATGTTTGCGTGAGCTTCAACTTTTTGGGTGATGTTCAATATCTACATTCTATGGATCGCTGTGCAGATTCTGGTTATCAAATGATCCACGTATGTTTCGTCACCAGCAACAAACTAGCTTCAATATCATCACCTTTATCATTGTACCGCTTAAAAGAAGTAAAGGCACTGTCTTCCTAATTATTTTTTCGGTCACCTCAGACCGCATTTTCAGTACGCATTACCCATCAAAAACTTAGGATAATTTTAGCAATATACCACAATTTCATGATCACTCCTTGAAATTTAGAGAAACTCATTAGATGAAGACGAAGTCGGTTTCTTTGAGCTTTTGCATCAAATTTCAGCCCTAAGCCAGTGACGACGGGCAATCACCCACTGCGTCCCACATAATAAGCATCAGGCCGGCATTTTTAAATGCTCTCACCCACTTTCGTACCATTCCATTAATCATAGTGTTTCTCCATATATTTCATTAACCTGCTGATAAACTTTGTCAGATTCCATGCTTTAAGCATGCAAAAAATGATTCATGCGGCGTATTTCACAATTAGAGAGCTTTTAAATTTTTTGGAGCATTTTAAAGGAATAAAATGAAACGTTAACATGGACGAATGCTTCCATGTTATGTTACCAATGAACAGGTATTGGTACTCAGTTCACTAGAGTTGAATGGCCACAGTAGCACATACAACTTCCATATCAAAAACGGCACTTTAAAAATATGCCTGATATAACAAAGAAAACTCAATGTAATTAATTATACAATGGATTCTACAATATGCACCTGTAATTTATCTAAAAGCACTTAATTTTGTATTTGTTCATTCACTCATAAACAAATAAACTAATATGCTCTTTGAAAATTGTATGTAACAGTGTAATTTCAGTTCTGTTACGTTGTATGTGATACTCATGTACACACTTCAGTTTAGTCCATAATAATTGTAAGAATTCTTTAGAAGGTTTCGCTTAGCATTGCATATAATAACTAGCTTGAAAGAATAATTAATAATAATTTAAAACAAGAAAAATTGTTTCGTTAACCATTACAAATTATTTTTTTAAAATATTCTCCCCGAGGATTTAATTAGTAACATTCTAAATTTCTGTAATTGAATACATTAAGTCGTAATTAAGTAAAGTGTCTCAAATTAGTGGGCTGTTTGTATTTTATCTGGAAGTATAGGGAAATGGAACTAAGCGATTATAAAATAGACTGTAGAAAAATATTGCAAAAGCGTAATTAGATAAAAATTGTGTAATTTTACTAGAATAAATTAACATTCTTCGGTATTTAGAAGATTATTCTTTAAATTAAAATAAACATTTCCATTACGTAGTATAAAATAAAAATACGAATACTATTTACATAAAGGGTACGCAAAACAGTACATTCTTTTTTGAAATACCTATTCACATTTTCAGTTGTTTTAAATGTTTATTTATATTATTATTATAAGTATAGTAAATAATGGAAAAACAAAGGAAGTAAATGTGCAAAAATAGTTGCTACGCAAAGTCTTAGAGTAATGCAAATTACACTGCATGCTAATAAGGTAGAAACACGGTATATCCTGTAAATCCAGTGAATGAAACGAGTGAATGAAACAAAGATATACTATTACATTCCAAAGACAAGAAAACTGTCAAAATAGCGTGGTTTTGTAGGTTAACGGGCTCCGAAGAAAGCAAAGACTGTGAAATCGGCCAGCAAGGTGTGTAGCCAAGACCTAGGTTCAAGGCCAAGACCTGGTGTTTTGGGATGTAAGCATGATCATCTACATATTTTATTTGAAAAAAAAGGGTGGGGGGATAAGTGGAGAGTATCGTGCGTCATTACTGCACTGGTTGAGCAAAGAAATCATAAAAAAAATTCCTCATTTGAAAAAGAAAAAAGATCCTATTCCATCAAGACTATGCGTGGGTTCACACCAATGCCGTTTCGATGGCCAAAATCATTGAAATAAAGTTCGAATTATTATGATATTCTCCGTATTCACATTATTTGACCCTCAGTGACAATTTGTTTTATTTCTAAATTTAAAAAAATGATTCGGCTTTCAATGGTAGAAGTCGAATGAAGATGTCATTCTCCAACCAGATGCCAATTTACAGGATCTTGAAAACTCTTCCTTTTTAGACAGCTTAAAAAAAGTTGAAACGCTTAAGTATATTCAGCTAAAATGCAAATATGTCGAAAAATTAAAAAAAAATCTACCTAAAATAATTTGCTTTTCTCTCTTTTTCTAAGGAACGATCATCGAATTTGAATAAAAATTATTAATTTTCTATGCCTTTCCGTTGTTTTGTGTATCATTTATTCTATCATTAAATTATAGACTTTATTTCCTAAAATTTCATAGAGACATTTAATTTTTAAATGCTTGTTTATTGTAAAATAATTGAATTCATTTACTTCTTGGTTTATTGAAATGAGAGTAATTTAATCATTCTTAAAAAGTTTAATTTTGCATTAATTAATGAATTAAAATATGAATGTTTGTTAATATATTTTTTCTCCTTTCTGTTATTACTTTTCTTTAACATTATACGAAAAAATGAAAAAAAAAAAAAAAAAAAAAATTCAAAAATTTTCTTTCCAATCATATGTGTTTCTTTGTTTCTTTTTGATGAAGAAAATTTTATATTTTGTAATATAACTTTTTTATGATTTAGTAAGTTTTTACGAAAAAAGCAAAACGAATATTTAAACCTTATCAACATCTTAAAGTATTTATGTCTTTTAAAAGCAGAAGTTATCGTATGTTAAAATATTTTTATCTTTTTTATCATTCCATCAAATTACTTTTTCCCTCTTTATTAGTATTTTTTTTTGACTTCTTAATTAATATTCTCGATATGAAAGAAACTTTTTTTTTCATAAAGCTAATAATAAAATCCTTAAGCATAAAAAGTCAATGAGATATATTATTCCTTAGGCAATTTAATGTTGAAAATAGTTTAAAAAGGATTGCTTATTAATAACGTATTTTTTAACTTGAATCAATTAAATATTTATTGAATTTCTGTTAATTTAATTTTACAGCATTGCATTAAAATATAGACTTATCTAGATTATTTGATTTTGAATTTCATATTACCTTTATGCAATCTATAAAAACAGATAACTGGGGGGGAAATATTTATTCTGAAGTGAAAGAAAGAAAAACAATCCTTCTGCTTTTATGTCTTTTGTATGTGAGAGAGGTTCTATCTTCCGAATTGTTTCTTTCTCCTTTCTTACTGAAGGTAATTTCCTTTTCATTTTAATCTTTGAGGCTGGTTTGATAGCGCTGTGTTGACAGTAAGGAACCCTGGATAACTTCATTAACTGTTCTTTCGTGAAACAGTAATAAGTTGGGTAATTTAGGCAGCCATATTCTACTACGAGGGATTTATTACGAGCAAATATTCTTTATTCTAACTAATAATGAATGACGTTTCTTTTTATCAAAATATATCTTAGGGTATTATAAAAATATATGTCTATTGTTTTTTGGGATTTATGGTCGGACATAAATACAAAGTGTATTTGAAATATCAATTTCCGAAGACACCATGCTCCATTCAATTCGATAATTTCTTATTTAAAAACGTTTGTTAACAAACTATGACTGTAGGTTTTAACTATTAGGCCTATTAGAAACTGAAAAAAATTCAAGTTATTATTATGTTTAGTAGAAATTTACCTTCTTGAAGCTTTATTAATTATTTTACTATTTCTTTCTTGTAACTGAATGGCGTGATATTAATTTACAGGTTTTCTTTTAAAAGTATATATCGAAAGTGTAGGAATGAATGGTGTTTGGAATTAAAAAGCAATTATTGTTTGATGTTTTGCTTAATATACATATTGATTACGAAAATAGAAACTGGTTAATGGTAGAGATTGGAACTGGAATTATATAAATGATGGGATAGTTACCATCTTGCCAAGCATGAGATATTTTCGGATTATTACCAGGATAGTTCTACTTAGGGTCAAGGATTCGAACCCTTACTTTTAACGCTTTGATACGAAAACCACTCGAGCTTGACAAGACTACAAGATACACTGTCTTGTAGAGATGAACAATTCACTCTGGTAAGTCTAACTTTGGAAAGTAGTTGGCAAAAACTGAATTTTTTTAAATGTTGCTAAAAAATTTAATTAGTTAAGTTTAAAATTTAATAAATGTAATTTTATTAATTTAAATAATGATAAATAAAATTTCACAGTAATAAATTGAAAAATTTATTTATTTGTAATAAATTGAATAAAATTAACAATAAATACATTAATCAATGATAAATAATGAAGAGAGTAAATCAAATAAACAATTGAATAAATTAAATGAAAATAATATAATATTGAACAAATTGAATGCATTAATAATAAATTGAATAAATTGTTAATGAATTAATTGATAAAATTATTAATGAATAAAATCAGAAAAAAATAAATGAAACGATAGTGAATAAATAAATTAATGTATCGAATAAATTAATAAAAAAAACTGAATAGATATATATTTAATTCGCATAAATTAATTTTATTCAAATGGTTATCCAATAATCATACGTTGTAAACTCGGCAACAAAGGCAATATATGATTAGTGATTCATATATGACACATCTGCCGTGAGATACCCATATACTATTGATGCATATATGAAGTACTCAAGGTAAAAGAGTTAGAGTTTTTAAAGACTCGACTACGATTGGTTCCTTAACATAAAAAGTATATTAGATTAAACATCAAATTAAACACGTATTGGGATTGACTCTTTGAGGGACTGTATATATGTTCAAAAAAAACATTAAATATTTCTGAAAATTCATCTGATATGCATTAATAATGTTAAAAGGACACAATATAAAGCGGTCAAATTGATTTTTATTTCTTTCTAGATTTTTCGTTCCCGGTATAATATTCTCCCCCCCCCCTCCTGTAGGACATCTTATTTGTACACTCTCTGTTTCGTATTTCTTTGAGGAAATAATAAATACTTTCACAAAAAATCGTATTATTTTAGTTTGTTTGGCAAATATAAGGTTCAAAAAACCCTTTTGAAACATTAGAACTTTATTATGTTGTATTTTTATTTCTAAGAGTGATAATCTGTACGAAAATATGTCAATTAGTTTAAGTACAACTTTTTTATACATGTATAACTTTCATGATTTAATGATAAAACTATATTATAAACTTAATAAGATATATTTAGTTGAAATTCATGTACAAATTTATTTAAACTAAGCATATTTTTTACTGCCTAGACTGAAGGGAAATTTTCTTCCCCACTTGTTTCTGAAGATAACTCCAATCTATCAGAAGGGAGGTCTTCAAACAAAGCAACTTTTTCCTCAATCGAAAGTCCCCATGTAGGCATTCTTTTAAAGATATATCTTAGGATATATATATTTAAAAAATTATTTAAAACTACATTATAAAACTACTTTAAATAAAATTTGAATTTTTCTGAAATAATTGTACACACTATTATACGAAATCTAAAACAGTCACGATAATTAAACGAAAACTTGAATTGAATGAACCCTAGATAAAACTAAAATTCTGTTCGTTGTATGATAACCGTCAGAGTTCAAAAACCAGCCGTCCGCGGTAATATAACCTATTCAGATCATACCCTCCCACATATAATGGAAAGACATGTCAAACAAATAAAAAATGTTAGCCCTCCTTACTCAGAATTAATTACAGGATGTTGGCGCCCAAAAGCCGAGGAAGCAGTTCTTCTTACAAAGCGGCTATCTCTTGAATGTATTGTACCTTATGCAAAAAAACAATTATCAATGATTTATATATCAGTTTATTTAGACCCTTTGATAAATATCAAAGGTCTGCCACTAGAGACAATGAGTTCGTATACTCGTCCCTCTTTTGCCGGTAGCTTATCATCTATTTTAATCTCATACTAACACATTATATCCATGACCTTTAACAAGTCTCATGCATATCAAAGACGACAAGCCCCTAATATGCTGTCTCCAGCTAGTTCTGTCTTAGATGCTTTGAAAGGCTGTCCCTTCGTCTTCGTGTTTTTCGACTTTTTTGCAATAGTTTTGGTTTTCAGATATCCTTTTTTTTACCCCTGCGCTTTTTTCTAGTGAGCTTGAACCGCGTTGATAAATTTCTATTTCTGCTTTGAATTTCTTTTCTTAGGTGAATAATTCTTATTTTTGCCACACTGAACTCGAAAACAAGTTTATGACTTCTATTTTTCACTGAAACAAAACGAACCGTCACATATCAGTCAAAAACAAACATTTCAGCGTTGCCATCTGTTTACTCACTAACCCCTGTGTGCTCTATAGGGGCAGTGGTATAAATATGATACCACTTAATATAGAGTATGAAATCAATATTTTACTTATTTTGTTTTGAGTAATTAGTAGTATTTACATAAAGTTTCAAACATGAAGATTGGGTAGCTCATTAAGTTATAATTTTCAAATCATTTCAGAAAACATTCTGTGAGATATAAAACAACCTCTTGTTAGGAACTTTCATTAGATTCAAAGCAATAATTTTAATAATTATTCTCCATGGTTCTGCTATCTAAATTAAGAAAATAAAACTAAAAGCTATATCATTTGAAGATAAAGGTGTGGGGAAAAAACGTACTTTACTAAGATTTTTAACGTGCTAAATATGTGGTATAAAAATGTACCACCACCTCTGAAAGATACCACACATGCTGGAAGTTAGGGTATTATTGTTTAATTATTCGTAAATCTGAATAAAATAACTAAATTATCATATATGTGTGGCTTTTCCATTCATTTGACTATTGATTCAGGACTGCTTTATTTCAATTTAACAATCACCGTTAAAAAATAATAACGAGTATTACACGCTTTTAAAAATACACATTTTACTGTGATATTCAGTGAAAAAAAATCTTTTGCACATCTTAAAGTTTTCTCTACGAGTTCTGTCTTATCTGGGAAACATATCTCTTCTCTTAGAATTAAAGTAATAGTTTTGTTAAATATATCACGAACTGGTTGCAAATTAAAATATCCCATGAAAAAATTAAAATTTTGGACATACTATATTGTATTGTTAATTGCAATGTTTTGTACGTTATTTGGTATCTATATTGAATAATATCTTAGAAATATAATTAAATCCCATTTGTCAGAAATATTTTAATTTTTCTAAAGTTTTCTCTAGAATAAAAAGTATCTGATAACGTGCTGATTTTATGTCAAATTTAAATAATCCTTTTAACACTCAGATACCTGTATACTACGAGGTGTGGCTATTAAGTAACGAAACTAACGCTGCTACAGAAGTGGTTCTCATGAGCCGAGCCCTATCAACCGACAGCTGATTTGCGTGAAGCCTTCTCTTTCGAATGCAGTGCCTCTTGTTTCTGTAAATAAATGCGTATTCCAGTAGTCTTCGTTCGCACTGGAAACTTGGAAAATTTATATCGACAATATCGAAAAGACTGATGGAAAAAAACTGACAATATCGAAAAGACTGATGAAAAAACTGACAATATCGAAATAATCGGTAATCTAATTCGATCTGACTTTCGGCTAATTATTCCTGTGATTACTGAGGCTGTAGAAATTGATAATGAGCCCGTGCGTCACATTTTTCCACTAACATAATGCACCAGCTCATTTCACATTGTCTATCAAGAGGTTTCCAGCCAAGCACAGCACCCAGTGTTAGACCATCTGCCTTATTCACTGGATCTTAAGCCATGCGAGTTCTATCTGTTTTCTAAGGTGAAATCTTCAATAAAAATCTCGATTTGGGTCGTTGAAGCTGTGAGAGAGAACGCGGCAAGTGACTTGAGGGGAGGGGGGCTGATTTAAAAATTTCCCAGGAGGCTTATTCCACATTGTATATCTTGAGATTGCTAGCCAAGTGCATCATCCCAGTGTTAGACCATCCACTTTAATCACTGGATCTTGTCCCAAGCCACTTCAATCTGTTTCCTAAGGTGAAATCTGCATTAAAAAGAACAAGATTTGCAGCCGTTAAATCTGTGAAAGAGCAATCGGTACTCGGCCTGAAGGAGACGACAGGAGACTTCCAGCACTGTTTCGAATAAGGGAAGATTCGCATGAAGTGTTGCAGAAATAGATGAGAGGTATATACTGAAGGTGATAATAAGTAAATATGTATGACATCAAAATATATACAAAATAAATGATTTCACCTCACTCTCGTTATTTAATAACTACACCCCGTAATTTATTTGTTTATGTAAAGAAATTCTAACTAATAATTAAAAAATAATCATGAGGGTGCAATTATAATAACTATATAGCCGTATTCATATTGGAAAATTATGTACTTACATTTATATACATCATGCATAAAATCTACTGCATTCATAGCGTAAAATTTTTTAAGATATTTATAAATATGTCATTTTACACAGTGAATAGTGTGTAATATTTCAGATCAATGAATATGTATTAGAAAACAATTTATACTGTACCGAAAACAGTCTCATTTCTTAATACGTAAGATATCAGCACTTTGGCTGAAATATACTTTGAGTAAGTATACCAGAATCCTAAAATGCTATGTTTTGAGAAAAACTGATATATATGTTTTTTTCTCTCTCAGTGTAATAACAAGTTTACAAGTAATTTTAAAATTCAATTTCAAATTTTCTATTATCAAACATTCTTAAGCAACACTTCCATAGTATTAGCGAAACTCACTCAATTTTTAAACAAAAAAATTTAAAAATGCAAATGTTTTAGATATTTCAGGCTCACTATTTCCTTACGAACTTATTAAATATATTTCTAAAATCCCCCTCTACAAGAAGGCGGGGCAAGAATACCTATTTCTATCCATATTTATCCATAAAACAGGTACTTAAATATCAAATATCTTCTGCGAGAAGGAATTTGGAATCATTAGAATGTAGAATATTAATACTTGGATATAAGTTATAAACATGTGTTTGTGCTCAGAGTTAAATATACATGATATCACACATTTGGGCAGAGATGTACAAGATCATTCTACACAAGCCCATTAAACAGAATGACTTAATCTGTAGCGTCTGTTTTACTGTGGGCTCATTCAGCTGAAAGCTGGGAAGTAACATAATGTTGTCCATCTCATGGCTTTGTGGAATTTGTTGATGGCATTTGCTTTAACCAGTGTTTGGATTAGATGCATTCTGCTGTCGATTAATCAGATTAATGGCCAGAGATGTGGTTCGCCAATGGATTCGTGGCTAAATACTGGATGAACCATCATGCGAGGTAACATTAAATTGATCTGTGTGGCACAGAATAAACGACACAAATATTCAATCATATCCGTCATTAAAGACACATAAGTATTATGGATCATTTTAAGCTGAAATTTTTATTTTGTGAGTTATTGATTGAATGAGCAATTTTGTTTGATTTATTTCTGAAATATGGAGTTAAATGATATTAATCAATATTCTTATGAAAGACTTAAATAATTTTACGATTCACTCAAAGCTGATAATTCTTTATATGGCAGTGGTTATCGTTGTTGGCATTCCGTTGTAAGTTTTAAGAAGTATTCAATTGAATATTAAAGTTAGTGATGATTTCGCGTTTCCTAAAAAGAAACTTAAATTCATTAAATTTATGATTTAATTTAGTTTAATATGAAACTCAGTTGAACTATATATTCTTACATTCCCTTCTTCGTGTTATATATGTTTTTATAAGAAAAAATATTGCTGGATTGATATTGCGAAAATTCTTTTGTAAATTAAGATTATTAGCAAAATAATTAAAAACGCTTTCGAATAAATGGTATTCCTAATGCGATCATACTTACTTAAGACATTGGAAACTTCTCAAAAATATTTTTCATACATGAAGGTTTGATTTTTCCTAAATGAAAAAATTATTTGATTTTCACTATGTTCCAGTAATGCACTATATATATCTCTTATTATAGACTAAAACTGATTATTTTAATTAGGTTATACAAGACCTGAAACAATATTTTTCGGTACTGAAATGGATCTCATTCCATGGTACCTTCAAAAGTCTAAGAATTCAATTTTCACTGTGAATGAGTGTTTTACAAAAAAGCTAAGACATTTCTGTAACGATTGGAGCATTTTAAAATACTTAAAAATAGCTGTTTTTGAATACTTATCCTTAAAAATAATTGAGGAAAGGAGAGAAAATTCATTTTTTAGTGAATTGAATTAACACGTAAGAATTCCGTCTGCCGGACATTTTGATTTCGAGAACATAATGTTAATACTATGGAAATTTTACTACCGTTCTCAAATCTATATTATTTTATCTACATTTGAATACAAAAAATGTTTATGGTAAAGAGCAGAATATAATGAAGTTTTCTGCGAAATCATATTTTTCTCCAATTTTAAAATTATTTTTATCCATCTTTTAATTATTCGTTTGGGGGTTTTCTGGTCTTAAAAATATTTTAAAATATTTTCAAAAATCAGGGGGAAATGTAATTCAACAGAAATTTATTATTTTTTTTTGTTCTTCCATATGTTTTTTTTTGCATATAAATAAGTAAAGTTACATTGATTTGAGAATGATATTAGAAGTACAATAGAATTAATATTACGTTCAAGAAAAAAATCAAATATGGTCGCTCGACAGAAAACTTAAATGTGCAAGATAAATTTGGTAACTAATTTTTGGAAATCTGATAGAAATTTCTTTACCAATGGATTTTTTCAATCTGAATTATAATTTTAATAATTCCCGAAATAATTAATAAAGTTTTGTGACAGTAAGGCCCTTTTAGCTTTCTGTAAAATGATTCATATTATTTTGAACAATTATCCTTAAATATTAATTAGTAGGGATTGGGGAAATAACTCATTTCTAATTAACTGTAGATAAAGTTTAATTATGCAATCTGAATTTTTTTGCCCGTCTTTAGAAGTAAATTTTTCAAATATCTTTAAAATAAAGAGAATGTTTTCTTCCCTCTCAAAAACTCTGCCTGAGAAAGAGAATTAAATGACTTTCCACAACCACGTTGCCCCACGGTAAATTTGGAATTCCATGTTATTACAACAACGTTACATAACATGAAATTAGATTACGTATTTATCTTTTCAATATTAATTTTTTTAAAAAACCCGGAAAAAAAGGATGTGTTAAGATCTCTTGAATTTTAAAAGGAAAAAAATATTGAATTGTTTAAAACTTTTTGTTATTCGGGTGTTTCTTTTCACGAAGTTAAATTTTAAATTCATAATGTGAAGCAATGTGTCACAAATTATTGTTCAAATTGAAACATGTGTAATAAAATTAATTGACTTATCCACAGACCGCAATACATATCTGTTTATAGAGAAAAATCCACTTGAAATTCGATTCCTTCTCAAGGTTTAAAGGTAACATTAAACTAGGAATCTTTATACAGCCTCAAATATATTAAAAATGGTAAACATTATTGGCGCAATAATTTAATAAAATTAACATATCACAATTTATCGATTCTACTTCCTCCTCGGTTTCACATTCCTTCTCGAATTTGTTCATTTACATAAGCAAAAAGCTGAAGCAAAAAGCATTTTTTTCATCTTGGTAATTAATGCATTTTTAGAAGTTAAGAAGGAAATATATACTAAGAATTACTTATGTACGTAATAGGATTACCTCAAATCACTATTGTAGCTTTTCTTGAATGAACCATTAAATACTATAACTAAAATCTTACAAATTTTGTGAATTAATTAGCTACAACTTCTATATTCTTATTTTATAACTTTTCGGAATTTCCTTTGCTTCAATTTGAGGCTTAATATTTTTTTACATCTTAGCCTAAGGCACATTTGATTTTCTGAAACTGAATAAAATAACTAATTTATGTCTTAAAACGTCTTTGTGAGTTTGTTTTTCTACCTCAATTTCAAAACTGCATAAATTATGTAATTGTAATCACTAATTTGTACTAAACACTTTCAAATTCACATTATAGAATGTGAAAGGAAATAAAAATCACTAATGTTTTTTCTTTATAATTGTAAAACGATCAATATTTCATGAACTATTGATATAATATATATGATATCTAATTTCAAATTAGCACTACTGAATGCGAAAAAAAATTACTCATTTCTTCCTTTTATAACTGTATTATTCAAATTAAAAAATCAATAGTTTATAATATAATAATTCCAAATTGAGGTTATTAAATATGGGAGACAAAAATTCTCCTTTCTTCTTTCTTTTACAGTTGTAATACAAATTCAATCAACAGTTCATCAGATAATAATTTCAAAAAAACTTAATAAAATAAGTTAGAATTAAATTTCACAATAAAAATGTCTGCTTACTTTATACGTGTTATTCATATAAAGTTTAATATATCTAATGATTGTTTAATAACGTCACACTATAAGAAGCAACATAGCGGCCAATGGCGATGGACGTCGTCATTTTGAGTTTCACACACAGTGATGCAGAAAACACCCACGCTCTACCACCCCACTCTCCTAGTTTTTACATCATCCCAACTGGATGACATGGAGCCTCAAATCAATGAACTTGCATCAGCATCTCTACATGACGAGTGTTTGGGGGCATCAGGATTCGAACCCGCTGAACAGCATGAGTTTGTGACCATGTTCACTCGGCTACTGCAGACTCAAAAATTTTATTGAGAAAATTATATATATTTTCTTATAAAATAACAAAATAATATTGCAAATTTTATAATGTTCTTTTAAAAATAAATAATAGAAGAATATAAATTATTTTCCTTTGATGATTTAAATAATAGGTGGGTTTACCCCTTACAAACATTAAATTTCCCTATATTTTCTTAACGCCAAAATTTCACAAAAATCCTGTCAAATTTTGCAGTATTACGAATGGATATAACACCTATATCACTAAATCTGGCAAACTTCTACAATCCATTCTTCAAAAACTATTGAAAATACTGTTATTATTAAAAATAGTTTTGAAATTGTCAAAAACATGAAGGAACAAGAGGTATTCTATATACATGGATATGATTTTGAAGACCTTTTTAACTCAATAGATATTCAAGATTTAATTAAGGTTCTTGCAATTTTATACAATAAATATCATTATTATCAAACAATAAAACAGGAAAATTCAATACTCTCATTAAACTTGTATTACAAGAGAATTATATAGTTTTTGGTCAAAATCTCTATAAACAAATTCAGGGTCTCCCTCAGGGAGGTCCAGCTAGTAATTGTCTGGCCAATTTTTATTTACATTTTTATGAATTAAAACAGATTGACAATGATTCTTACTTTCTTTTTCGTTACATACATGATCTAATTATTTTAGGTAAAACTGAGGATTTTAAACCAAATATTTCATTTTACCCTAATTATCTCAAATTATTAAAAACTAATCTTAATTCAAATACAGTAGAATTTTTAGATCTCGATTTGCAAATAGTTGACAATAGACATATTAGTAATATTTATGATAAAAGAGAGAGATTCGAATTCCATGTAATGAAGATACCTTTTTGGAACAGAAATCTACACAGATCTACTTATAAGAATATTTTATTGGGCTTTTTATTACGTAATAACAAATTAACCACACATAAAATAGACAAGTTTAATAACATTAAAAAATTCTTCAACAACTGTTTGGATCATGATTATCCAATAAATTTCTTAAATACGTATATACATCACAAATATATTAATCATCTTTGCGAATCGTGATCCAATTTCAAATCCACCACACAACAATATGTCCGCAAAGTCGGCTTGTTAGTGGTCTAGCCGTGAAGAATTTATTTATTTACATTTACACAGCTTACATTTTTACTCACTCTCTGGACCATTATACTCCTTTACCATACAACTTATTACCAACCAATTGTTTGCATCCATTACACTTTATTACCAATCAAACAATGATTTAAATCTTTTTTTTAATTTATATGGTGATGATGTGTTATATTTTTTTTCATTTTGAGTATGTGATATACATCTTGAAGCTTAAAGAAAATTCCGTCTTACTACTCACATATTTGAATCTTCATTTCTTTGAATTTTGTAAGTAATTTTTATATTTTGATTTGTTGATAATTCTTAGAATTATAGATTTTATTTTTGTAAATTTTATCGTTGAAATTTTTTGCATTTTTTAATCATTGAAATCTTTTGTAATTTGGATTTCCCAATTCAGCCTACCAAGTCGCAAAGGGGGAAGGTTGATACCATTAAACTAGTTTAACCCCGCTTAATCGGACCTCAGCCCGATATTGATTTTTGACTTGCTGGGTTCCATATTTTCATTTATTTTTCTTTCATTGTTACAATTCTTTCTGGATTTTTGTCTTTTTAAATGTTTTAAATTATTCTTTCATAAATTTTCAGTATATATATATATATATATATATATATATATATATATATATATTACACGTGTGAGGGTCTGTGTATTAACTTCACACACACATCATGAATATTTTTTCCGAAAAAATAAAAGTATCACTAGGGGTTTATTGTATAATTTACATCTCAATTTTGCCCTAGACTTTATTCCAAAGTGAAACAAAATTGTTTTTCTTTTCTTTTTAAACTTTTTTAAAGTTTATTTTTAATAAAGACCTTCCAAAGAAAGACGATCTATCTAAATACAAAAAAAAACTTTATTAATATTTTAAAATATTTTCGCCATAAAAATTCTCCTATTTCGTGAAACAAAATGGTTTTTTTATATTTATGTGTATATATTTGAATTCTGATTATAAATTATTAAATTAATTGAATAAATAAACTTAGCGTAATTTTTATAAATATAATAGTGGTAAAAATATTTTTTTAAGTTTCTTGAACATATAATATTCTCATGATTTGTATCTGAAGGATTTAATAATTTAACGTCTCTTATATAGAAATAATGAACTTATAATGAAGTATTGGTGCGTTACAATTACAAAATTAACTCAAAACATGACTTTTCAAAGTTAACCGATATTCAAAATATTCATATTTTTATGTGACTTATAAACGCAGACAACAAGAAAGAATTTATCCAAAATTCCTCTTTAAAAAAAGTTTCTTCCCACTTTTATGACTGTCGTCAGTTTCAATCTTTAATATTTTTATTTTTTTGTCTTTTATATTAGAGGTCACCTTTTTTTTTTTTTTTTTGAAGGCGTGACTGGTAGAATTGTGTTGACAGTATAGATAGCTTGCTAAGGCACCTTCATCAGCTGTTCTTTAGTAAGATAGTCTTAAGTTGGGTAATTTAGGCAACTTCGAAATACCATGTTGAAGTGTTTAATAAGAATAAACTTTCTTTATTCCAACTTAACGACACTCATATTCTTTTTTAAGAAAACTACTTCGTTGGGTGTTTCATAGGCAGATGTCTGCTGTTCGCCTGGTTTTATGACCATACATGAATAGAAAAGCTAATTAAAAGCTAAAATAAACTATCGATTTTAGAAAGGTATCTACGATTTACGATCAGAAAATTTCTTAACTATTAATAAGTTTTGGATAATAAGTTATAAATATTTGTATTAACTATTATAATGCTGATAGTTTTCAGATACGTAAGTGTGTCAACACTTTTATTTCATTATAAGTTTTTTCTCGGAAAGAAAAATATATATATCATGTTTTCCTTTTATGATGAAAGAGCTTCCATCGGACTGTATAACTATGTCTTCACTATTTATCAAAAATAAATAATTCATAAGCTGTGCGCTTTTACATCAAAATACGGTTTAATTATTACGAAACTGCAAATGAGTATTAGTTAATTATTTGAGCCTTACGCATGTTTGTTTAATATACTTTAAATTTTCGAACTCCATGCAAAGTTTAAGTGACTAGCCTACTTCTTTGCTTAGAAAAGCTATTTTTTTGCTTAGTTTTCAAATTAATCAAAGATATATTTTGTATGTAAGAAATAAAGTCTTATGTCTTATTAATTTTTTATTTAAATTCTAATTTTTTTCCATCTAATTTTGTATACCTTAATTTAGAAGTTGTTTAAGATTCCATCGATAATTTTTGCCGAAATAGGAAATTGTCACCAAGAGATGCAAATTTTCTCAAAAAATGGAAAGTTCTACAAAAGTATATTTTACCTATAGGGGAATACATAGAGTCAAACTTAGTTTCTGTCATTTGTCAACGAATAATACGGCTTATTTTGATGTTTACCACGTGGTTTTATGTAAACTTGATTTCACCTTATTTAAAAAAGAATCAATCAGCCCTAATCATTAGCTGTTATTTTCATTGAAACATTTCAGTGTTAACCATCATCGTTACTTTGTAGATCTAAAGAGTGGTGTATGGGCCTCGGTAGCCTAGTGGTCAAGGTCGTGGACTTGCGATCGGCGGTTTTCGTTCAGTCGCGAGTTCGATCCTTGGCCGCCAAAGACCCGCCGTGTAGCCGGGGCTGATGCACGTTAAATCTCTTCGGGGCCCAAAGTCCTCCCGTTGGCGTGGTGTGGATGTTAGGAGAGGGGGGTGACAGCTCAGGTATCATCCTCGTCACTTGACCGTGGTTCACAATTGCGAGTTCCGTCGCCAATAGCCCTCGTGTTTCTTTTAGTGCGACGTTAATAAAAAACTAAAACTAAACTAAAGAGTGGTGTACATACACAAAAAGTGAAATGAGAGCGGGGATCAGCCATATAGTATTAAAAAAGCATCAGCGAACCATACATCACCAATTAACTTCATATACAGTTGAATTTTTATGATTTCGGATTTACAAAGAAGTGGACCCATTCTTCACTGTTTTGAGTGGAATTAGTGATACTTGGTAGTAGAAATTATTGATGAAAAATTGTGTCAACTTTCCCATGGTCTGCTGATTTTTACTCTTTTATATTATTCACTTATACTTTTTTTCAAATTTTTCTTTCCTTATATATATATATCGAATATCAACGCATCTATTTTTACCTAATTGTTTGATTTTTGATTTTTTTTAAAGAAAATTACCCTTTGTAATCTATTTATTCTTCATTCTAATAAAGATTTTAAATGTTTCCACATTATAATTTCTACCTGTTTCTCTTTGTCAGAATAACATTTAGTGAATATTTCATACGGCCATCCTTACGTTTGAGTCTGCATTAGCCTAGTTACCATAGTCACAAACTCATGCCGTTCAGTGAGTTCGAATCCTGATGCCACCAAACACTCGTCATGTAGAGATGCTGATGCAAGTTCAGTGGTTTGAGGCTCCATGTCATCCGGTTGGGATGATGTAAAAACTAGGAGAGTGGGGTGGCAGAGCGTGGGTGTTTTCTGAATCACTTTGTCTGAAGCTCAAAATGACGACCTCCATCGCCATTGGCCTTTGTATTGCTTTTTATAGTGTGACGTTATTAAACAATCTTTCGATAGATTAAACTTTAATGGAATAACAAGTATAAAGTAAGCAGACATTTTTATTGAGAAATTTGTATTATTATAGATTGGCATTTTTGAAAATGTACATTTTTACTTTATACTAATGTTTAGGAATTCCATGAACTTAAAAATGTATTCTTATCAAATCACTAAAAGCAATGAAGCCAGTTAGATCAAAGTTTAAAAAATAATATAACATTCATATAATAATCTTATTATTATTATTTAATTCAATACAATTATATTATAAAAATATAATTGTATAAACTATTAGTAACTATAATACAAGATATGAATTTACATATTTTAAGATACTTGTAAATATATAGGCTGAATATTGCACCGCCTTAATTTTGCATTGATTCTCAGAACTTTTATGACGCTTTGGATTATTTTTTTTTAAAGCTAAGAAGGAAATAATAAATTAATATATTTATAGTTAAATTATGCAAAGTTATACATTACCCTCAAATTTAAAGCTTTTTTAGAGAACTAATCGAATTAAAAGATCTCTATGTATTTCCAAAAGGTTAATATGTGGAAGTGATGAATGATTTCTCCCTCTAATAAAACAATGTAAGATAAATTATTATTTTGATATGTTAATATAATTAATTTTTTTGGAAATATTGCAGTAATAATGGAAAACTTGGAACAACGGATACCTTATTTGTCTATTTCTTGACTGAATAAATAGGCATTGAAAACTCCGAATATTTAGATAAAAAATAAGATGTAAATAAAAATACATTATTATGAATATTTCTTTTTGGTATCGGACAAAATATTTGGAAAATGTGGCATTACATTTGCGTTACATGTTTATTGATTTTTCATTCATCAAGCATTATAACGTATTATTAAGCATTTTTCTTACCAGAATAAAAATACATATTTGAAAAATAAATTTGTTTTGTTTCCCTAACTTATAGATTTTTCAATTCATCTTTTAAATAATTCAGAGCAGAGATTCTGTAATAATTCAGAATAGAAGGCTTCATTTCTTTCCCAATTTAACATACATTCTATAACTCAAACTAAGAGTAGGTATTTAATCAAAAATAAGCATAACCTGACTATTAACGAACAAAAAGAATTAATTCATCTATCATTAAGATTCTTAATAGTATATGCAGTTAAACTGGTATACATTTTTCTCGCATTCAAATATACTTCCGATGGAATATAAGAAACTAAAACTGTATCCCACGCATTAAAACGTAATTCAGTATTGAATATTTTTCATGGTATTTGACCATAAATTTATGTATGTTTTGCAAACAATTTTCTTAAATTTAAAATGTGACCCTTTTTGCACTTAAATTACACTTTCTATTACTTACTATCACTAACATTTAGCATCACTATTGTTATTACTTTCAATGGTAAGTAATATTACTTACGTAGAGTAATTACTACTGGTAATTCATTTTAATGTTTTAATCTCTGGTAATTCTTATCACTCTATATAGTATGCACTATCACCGCCACAAAATTATCATCTCTAGTATTTACGTAATATCACACATTTAGACAGTGATGCACATGAAAATGTTCTAGGGTATATTACATAGTAGTAAGAGAGATAATTTATAGTGCAGTTCCCCATATATCTCAACAGATTTGTTATGAAAGCTTGGATATAACATGATATGGCCTGAAACATAGGTTTGCAGACTCTATGATGTCAAAGACCATTTACATTAGTCAGCGTTTGCGTTGGAGGCTATCTGTACTCGGTTCATCAGCTTCATGATCATATATATAGCTGGGCATTGGAGTTCCAGTTTAAAGCGTTATTATCTTCTTGCGAGATAAAATATTCACACTAATTAGTTACCTCAACGAAGTTTAACTATGCTAATATATATTAAATTTGCATTTTTGTAGACTCATTGATTCATATATATTATTTGCATCTACAGTCATGTATATTTTACATAGAAGATCCATATTAATAGAAGTATAACGTCATATTAATGAAATAATGTTCTGTTTTATTTAAAACATTTTTATTTCACATTTACATTCTGGTGTTGGTACAGGCATAAAAAAGAAGTTAAGAAACTTTTGGAATGCATTTAAGATGACTAAAGCCCAACCTTCTTATAAATTTAAGCTGATTAAGAATAATTATAGACTTATTAAGAAGTAATAGTATCTCTATAGACTGATGGTTATTCAAGCGAATTAATAAGACATAAACAAGTCATCTTTACAAAGATTACAATTTAACATTTATAATCAAGTTTTGTCACATATGTTTAAAAACATTTCTAAGGAAATCATTTCTTAAAAAAACTAACATATTTATTATTAATTAACTAAAATAATTGTTAAATATCTAATAAATAACAAATGGAATAAAATACATACTAACCCTACATACATAACATTCATCCCAAGCAAATTACAATTCCAGAAATAAGATTAAATAATTAGCTAATCTTACCTTGGCAACTTTTCTTAAAATTTCTGTGTTCTAGTTATCAGCACTAAATCTTCACTCGAGCACAATTCTGCAACTCCAACTCCGTGGCTCCGATTAATTTCTAAGAATCGGGTCTGGTTACTAAAAGCACTAAAATAAAACTCAAGCACTTCTTTACAACATTACTAATTCTACTTTTAAGACTGCAATAAGAATTCTAAAACACAGCGTTAGATAACATTTAAGATCAAAACACGAAATAAATAAGGGAAAGGGCATTCTCTTTTATACACGATGGAACATAATCTTTGACCAGATAGCTTCTAACATCTATCAGTTTTAAGAAAAAATATTCACATTCAAAAGTTCAACAAGCCATGTGACCGTTGGACCAAGGCGCAAGAGGCTGGTTTAGCTGGTCAATTTCACAACAGCATGTGTGTGTGAATTTTTAACACGAAACTATGTTGACTGAAATATATTTGAAGAAGAATTCTGAAGAAGACGAAACAAAGCGCACATAAACGGCTTCAAATTTTATTAAATGGATTTCCTGCTAAATATTAAGCTTAAACGCAAAAGCATTGAAAGGTTTATACATTATATATGGTTAAACTCGTGTCATAACCGATACAAAATTTATATTTCAAATAATTATAGAAATTTGATTGATAACATTTCCAAAATTAAGTTGGAGTTTTTTTATGTCCTCGTCCAAATATCTTAGATAATGTGCACGTAGGAAAAATAATTCATTCAAATCAGAAACATACGAATTTCTTAATTTGATTTTGTCAGAAAATTTACAGATATTATCAAAAATTCCCAAATTTGGAGACAGTTCAATTTAATGATTATTAAATTGAAAATTAAATTTAATTTAAAATTAATTAAAATTAAATTTATTCAAAAATTTAATGATTATTAAATTGAACTATTTTGTCAATAGCAATGTTTCTACCTGCACAAAGACAAATAATACTCTATTTACAATAGATAAAATGGTTTATATTGTTCGGTTTAAAGACAAAAAAATCAAAACCAAAACTATGGCTCCGTATACACATCACACACACCTATATATATATTATATATATATATATATATATATATAGATATTATTGACCGAATAAAGTTAGTAAAACACATTGTGTGCAATCAGGAAAAACAATAAACCTAAATCCCTCAGTAAGGGATACGACTTCCCCTCACTGCAATGGTGTCAGGACGCTTTCTGTTCATACTCAATGCCAAATTATCCAGTAGTTCTAGAAGTAAGCATTATCAATCTTCCAGGAGGATCAGTTTGAGCTGTTTAGTGTTCACCGGATGATAAGGTCTTGCTTTCATGCGCCTTTCTGAAGCATCCCCCACATCTTAGATGGAATATAAATCAAGAGAGAATGCTGGAAAATCCCTTCTACAGATATCCTAACTTTCTCGAAGCTCTTCAACTGCAGAAGTCATGTGTGGATGTGCAATGTCGTCCATAAGAGAAAACAGAACAAATTGCACCTGAGAACAGAAGCACGTGGGAGAGGATAATTTAATCGCATTAACGATCTCCGGTATGTGAGACCCTTTCGAAAATATGGAGAGTCGCTCGTCCATTTAACATAATGACTCCCTACATGAGCACTCCAGGACTACACCAATGATCTCTTGCCCTACTGTTAGAGGATTAAAGTTGTTTCAAGCTTGTTGATCAATTTACCAAGCGTAAATGCATTCCGGTGGTTTCTGGTATCCATGATGAGTATATAACTCCATTTTCACTCTCTGGGAATGTGTGGGAAAGCTTCTTTTCTCCTTCTTTCTAAGTTGGCATGCCCTTGATTCACTTATTTGGGTCCCTTTTGATGTCATTGTGCTGATATTTGCGTATACATTATCATTCTACATAGCTACCTTTTCATTGTAATAGTTTCAAAAAGTTATTTTCAACAATTTCATTTTGTATTTTAAAATGTCCATTTGTTTCTTAATTTTATTATACATATGCACATATATATTATATGTACACTCATGGGCAAAAAAAATTAGATCACCAAGAAAAAATTGCGGGATCGTAACGAAACTTGGCATAAAGGTACATGTTGGTGAGATATGCAAATAATTAGAAATGCAGCATGATTTCGCATATACCTATAGCCAGTAGAGAGAGTTTAACGTTGTTCTCCGTGGAGTATAAAACAGGTAACCAAAGCTTATTTCAGTGTGCTGCATCGTTTACAAAGGAAAAGGTGAGGTAAACATGCCATTATGCCGTTTTTGAAGACAATATGAGCAGCTGTCGCAGTTTGAGAAGGAGAGAATCATCGGCATGTTGGAAGCTGGGTGGTAGCAAAACAAGTACCTCGTCAATTAGGCCGCTCTGATTCTTTTGTGAGTTATTACATATATATATATATATATATATATATATATATATATATAAAAGCACTATCAATAAATGAAAAATAACTCCGACACATTTGGCACCGATTTTTCAGTTGTGTTATCAGACCATTTTAGAAACAATCATAAGATAATTATTAAATTTTCAAGCAGCTTGCACTCCCTCCTTCTTCTCACTTTTTTTGACCATTTCATAGAAACTCTTTTCAGGTCTTAGAAACTTATTTAAGAAATTATACTTGTCATTGTGGCTTAACAAAAAAGAATAATATGTGTTCGTGTAAAAAACAATTTCCATAACTATTCCGATTTAAATGTAGAAAATGTTATTTCTGTTGGATGAATAATTTATTGTAGAGGAATGAGGAGATACTAAACTTCATTTCTTGGACTATTTTATCATTCTTTAAAAAGTTCCCTTTAAACTCATATCTAAGAAAAAGAATAAGGGAAAGAAAGAAATTATCTCATTTTCCGGTTACCTGATTTAACACTTAAGCCTCGGTACTTGAAGAGGTTTTCCCATTTTTAGAAGCAAATCTTTTTGATATCGTTGGTTGAAAAGAAAGTTTTCTTCCATCCCAAAATTACGGCACTAGGAGCAGAGGTAAATTGAATGACTTTTTTCCAACAATGTAACCTTAAGACCGACAAGGAATTCCGTATTGTTGTAAGAACGTTACACAAAATTAAGCAAAATGCTGGGATTCTTTCCAACATAATTTCAACAGATTATCACATCTTTCAAAATTGATTTACACGTTATTAATTCTTCTTTAATTACATGTATTAAATTTAATTAATTTTTTCATTTTTTTACAAAGCTAAAAAATATTTTCTATGTCTTACAAATTAATAGTTTTTTAATGTTTAATATTCATACAATTGAAACAATGTTTCATATTCATAATATCTTATGTCTCCGAAAATTGTTAGTTGTCAATTCTCCTAAGAATAATAAATGTTGATTCCGAAATCAATGATGTTTAAGAAAATTCGGAAATCAATGATGTTTAAGAAAATTCGGAAATCAATGATGTTTCTAATAAGAAATTTTGATTGTTGCATTATAATTTTAGTTAAATTTTAGATGCTGCCAAGATGAGAAAATAACGTTGAAAATTCATTCCTATAGTTTAAAAAGTATTTAAATTGGAAAAGTATAGATGTATAATACGTAAAAAATAACAAGAACTGTCACGTTTGCCACTACATGAACAGGAATATTCATATGATTGCGTATCTCTCATGAAATTGATATCAAAAATGATATTTTTATTAATGTTTTGAAACATGTATTTTATTCACACATAGTGTTTTCTAGACAAGGTGAATTTATATGACTGACAAGTATGTTTTTAGAATGCTATATTCGTAACGTAAGAATCGAATTATTCTATTCATAAATATTGAATAACTTTAAAAATAAAAAAGTTATCATAATAAAGAATTAAATATCTCAGTTTAAGGGGGGAATATGAATTTTCTTACATTGCATAAGTTGTTTCAAAAATAAATTGGTAAATGGAATTGAAGAAAATATATTTCTAAAATTGAAACTGAATACATAAATCGTAGTGTCTCCTGCTACCATATTTTGCTTTTATATGTGTATTAAGCATTCGCAGAGAAAAATAGCGGTTCAAATAAAAAAAATATTTTAAATATTTGGCTGTATCATCCTCTTTATTAAATAAAGTTATTATTTAATTGATTCATTGAAGCAAAATTCTTTTTATTCTCACATTTCTTGGAATAATTTAATAAAATTTCTCGATAAACAAAATTACCTTTTTTATTCTAAGAAATTGAAAAATTACCAAAAGAAAACTTTACAAACTATTATAACTATTGTTATTAAAATTGTTAAATATTACAAAGTAATTTTCATTAAGAAATTATAAGCTTATAGTTACTAATGATTTTAACTGTTACTAAGTGTGAGATGTAGTCCGTGAGGTGGTTGTACGAAGCTAAAATATTTGTTTATCGAATTTACTTTCGATATAAGTCAATTGATTTCCTCTTTATTATTATCTTTATACGAGCTGTGAAAGGAGATAACACGGGAAAAATCTAACCAAAAGCTAAAAATGTGCATATTTCCGTTTTTATGACTGTTGCCAGGTTTGATCCTTAGAGTTTTTCCGTTATTCTCTCTTTCTAAGAAACGGTTTTTTTTTCCTCTTTGAGGCTGAGGTATTAGCGCTGAATGTTGACAAAAAGGAACACAACGCCCTAGCAACTTCATTAGCAGTTCTTTGTTGGACAGTAATAAGTAGGGTGATTTAGGGACCAAGACACACTATTACAAGGGTTTTTACGCGTTTTCCTTATTCTACCTTCCACACTAAGGTATCTGCATTTTATGAAATGTGCTTCTAATAAATAGTTATCTTCTCTCTTTTCGAATTTAATGGTCCGACAGGAATGCGGAGAGCAATTGATAGCCTATCATTTCAACAGCAAATTATTTTGACGTATGGATAACATCGATGTTTGCTACATTTGAATTACAAATAACGATGTATGTATATAATTATATATATGTAATTTGTAATTCAAATGTAAATAAACATTAGTATCATAAACAAGTTAGAAAATAAATCTCAATAATTATAAAATAATAGATCAGTACTGTTTTATTCAGTAAAGACAAATGCAACAAGATATATAAATATACAAATAAAATAATATAAACAAAGAAAAATTAAGATAAATACGAATTTAATTTAAAAGAAAAATATTAATACTTTTCCTGTCTCCAGCTTCGTTGTTCGGCGCACCAAAGAAGCTCTCTTTCAGTTGTGCATTGCCAAGCAAAGCCGAAGTAATGATCAAAGTGTTGAGAGTCCATGCTGCTTCAAATGTCTCCTCACCATATGAGTGGACAACGGGGGTGCTGCGAATTCGCCCATTTTCTGACAGATATTCGGTGATTTGGTTGTATGGGTTTGCATGGGCTTGGGATTTGCGACCTCACAATATGTCTATCTTTTCAGGCATTAATCATGGGATGGCATGGAGATCCTGTACGCCGTCCAGTGTGACCCTCAGAATTCCTTTGATTCCATATTCACAAGACAGTGGTTAGACTTTGTCCAGGCCGAAAGGCAATATCACGGAACGATAATGCACATCCTTCTTAATCGATTTCCGACACTTGATGGAAAGCATTTCTTCTTATTCGATGCATAACACGGTGTTCTGAGAAAGCTTCTACCTTACAAAGCCCTTTAAAATTAGAAATCAGCTGCACAAATTTTCTTTCGTGTAATATATCAGATATCGTTTCACCCTCCTTCGTCGTCTAAACACGCTGAAATACTATTGATTTGTTTATCATAATTCAATTATATCATACGTACATATATATATATATATATATATATATCAAAAATGTTCGTTAACTTACAGATTTCAACAAAATACTGTTCTTTCACTAATAAATATCCATAATGTAATCCAAAATTTTTATACCATCTATAACTTGTTCTCAACAAAATTACATTTATGACTTTTTAAACATAATATTAGAGAGAACTAAATACAAAACTAAAAACAGTGATCCCCGAAGAAGGGAGTAGCATTGATAAAGAAATTATTTAAAAAATGTAAAATCTGTTTACATACGTTTAAAGACTATTGTGGATATTAAAAGATATTTTACTAAGTACTAAAAGTTACGCAAATATTATATTTACTAACATGTAGTACACTTATAGTGTGTTCGAAAAATTTGTAGGATAACTTTTATCGTTTCAAATGATTAAAAAAAATTTTGTAACGTACTATTCATTTCTTTCAATAACACCCATCAGCTAACTGTACAGGGAACAAATACACTCATACAAATGGTATCTCTCGCCAAACCCAGTTCCTTCCAGACAAACAAGGTAGTTGACATCACACAAAAGATAAATACTCGGTAGATGGCTTAAGAATAGCACAATAATTATATTACACAGAATTCATAAGTAAAGATGAAATATAAAATTGAAAATACACAAATGAAACATAACAACAGTTAATAATAAGATACAATTGATTTAAATATAAGGTATATGTATATAGATGGTGTTGGTATGATATGAGACAATGTTATTATTATTTTTGCAAAATACAGATAAATGAATTAAAAGATATTGAATATAAAAATAAGGTAATTTTAGATAATAAAAGTATTACAAACTGGTCCAAACAAATTTTTTGTTGTTTTTATTGTTTTTTTTAAGTAAAAGTTACATTATAATTTTAACATATATATATATATATATATATATATATATATATAGTTTTGTTAAGAACAAATTACAGATATTAGTAAAAATATTGCCTTTCTGAAATATTAATATTTATCAGTGAACAGGGCAGTATTTTAATGAAATTTATATGTGTACGAAGAGACTTTTGGGTGATACTGTAAATAATTTATTTTCGTTGCTTTTTTATGTTATATATATGTATTATATATTTCATCTATTTTCATTATTTGTAATTCACAGATTTTTTTTTTTCATTTTTAATATTTGATTTTCTTTGTTCAATCATATACGTGGTTTTAAAACCATTTTAAACATTAAAATATTGAAAAGGAGAATTGGAGAAAATTCTGGGGAAAATTCTGCTTGGACATCATAAGGCTATTGGAGTGTTTATTGTGTTATATTTCATTTTTTTTATATTAATGCAACTTTTAGTTATTTTCCCTTTTCCTATATTTTTATTTGTCAGTTTAATTTTACGGCTATTATTTTTTTTTTTTTGTAGTTTATTTGTTTTTTTTTAATATTAGCTATAATTTATTAAGTGTTTCTCTTTTTCCAATTATTATTTCTGATTTTTTGTAGATATTGAATTTATATTATATTATATACTGCTAGAATAGCGTTTCTAGAATATATTTAAAAGTTGTCCTTAAATTACTGTAGTATTTTAATCCTATACATTGCTTTTTGTATCTAATGTTTAACTAATATATTTTTTAATTTAATTTTTTAGAGTCTGTTTGATTTTACTTTTATTTTATTTCCTGTTTGTTTTACTATTGATTATTTTATGGTTTTTTACTCTTTTTAATATATACATGCATGCCTTAACACGCACGACTACCGCTTTTTAATGGTGAGAGACTATAACGTAATACACCTTCATTTCAAAAATTTTAAATTCAAATCAAAAACTTAGTGGTGCATCTGATGGCTTGGAAATATTGTAAGAAACTTTTAAATAGAAACCACATGTTTTTATTTTTGATTTATATCATAAACACAAGTAGTGAGAAGGAAAAAAACGTTTTATTGGAACTACAAGTTTTCAAAGCCCAAACCTTCGTAGATATGTAGACGCACAGCATACAAGAGATTGACTAGTGACGAGCGTTGCATCGCAAGAGGAATCTGAATGACAATTTTTTTATATATGGCATATTTTAATTTTGACAAATCTCGTGAAGTCGATGTATAAATCTTTGGTTTCGGATATCCTAGAATCAGAAATCCATCGGAGGACATTCGGGCCCATATAGGTGACCCCGAAATTGCAAAGTTATAGGAGATGACGCTATTTCTAAAGTGTTTTTGCATCACACGCCGAACAAATGTGGTGGTATATAGAGAAGCACCACCTTGCATCTATACAATGTCTTTAGAAAAATTTCATTACTACAGTCCTGGAATTATGTAATTCTACAACATTGTTGTATACCGAGCACTTGTAATGGAGCACGTTTTCATACTTGAGGGAAGGGCATCTTCAAACTCATACGTACCGTGACCGAAGGTATTTTCGATACATAAATATATATTTACTTTAGCTTCATCCAAGGGTTCTAAAGCCACATCGTGAGGATTTTCGTTACCTCAGTGAAAATGCAGTTCTTCCCGTTTAATTTCTCAGTTATGAAGAAATCCGTCCATAATATCCACAACGACCAATTCCTTTCTTCATCATATCTGATGAAGAAAGAAATGATAAATTCAATATGTTATTGCTCGTAACTAGAGTGCAACATCTGTATTCATTTGAATTGATCAGGAAGCATCCGCAGAATCTTGAAGACTGTGGTTATCGGTACACCCAAATTACAGGCAACATATCTTGCAGAATGCAATGGACTTGCAGTAATCGTATTTTGCAAATCCACAGCGATTCAACAGGAACATGTATTCATCTTGAACTCGGTCTATCACTTTGTAACACCTGCCCGTTCCGGGCTACCTCTTTTGCTATAGTTAAACTCAATTATTATTCACTAAGACTCAATTAGTCAATCAAAGAGACACTAGAACAATAATTACGGAATTTATTAACTTCTAGTTAATATAACAACAATTATTAATGCTCTCCCGGGGAAGGGTTTTAATATCTCTAATGAACCCACGAATAATAATCTAACAGATTCTTACCACTAAGCCTTCCTCGACTGCAACTCAGACTCTGGAACAATTGTTGAACACTGGTATAACTAAATCTCTGGAATCACTCAACTCTTAATCCAATCACCTCCTTCAACTCTTCCTTCAACCTCTCTCAACTTCTCCTTCAATTTCTCTTTCCACCTATTTCAACTTCTCCTTCAACCTCTCTTTCGTGACTTTCAGTTGGAGTTTATATATTTCCTAACTCTCCCGCTTCACTTCATTTCTATCTGCTTTCTATCTACATATTCACGTTTCATTTTTGGTTGGGAAAAGGTTTAACAAAAGCAATCAATCTTAATTAAAAGTCCCAAAGGTTAGTGAAGAGAAACCGCGAATAGCCCAATGTCACAACTTGTGCATCCAGTTTTTTCGATTTTGTTTACAAAATCAAGTACATTTTTTTACGAAACAGTGGCCTTATCTTATCTTATGACTTCGACGATAAATTCCCAGTTGTTTGGTAGCTTTTTTACCAATGAATTAAATTAGATTTATTATTTCGCTTCATCCTGTAAGTGCTGTCTTGTTAGCCCGTTCGAACACCTGATTAAAGAAACAATATTTCCACACTGCTTATTGATTTTTTCCCACACTAAAACATGCAAAAATCCCAATTAAAACAATAAACGGTGATAATAACATTAAAACGTAATTCTGAGAGAAGAATAAAAAAATTATTATAAAAGTTCACATTTTTTTTTCTTATTTAAATAGTATAGGTATCACTATAAATGAAAGAAAAATTAGGTTTTCAATTCAAATATTTAAGGAAATATTAACATTCAACGGTAATAAAAATTCAATCCTTAGTTTCTCGTTAAAGAAAATAAAATTTTGAACAGAGGATTTTTTTTAATATACATTCCATTCTTTTCTCATTTGCCTTATGAAAAATGTGAAGATATAAATATCATATTACGCACAGTGATCTATGTTAAAAATCTACCATTATTAAATAAATTAAACCTCAGTTGCATAATTTTCCTCTTCTTCGATACCATCACTGTTTACTAAGGAATGCTTCTTAATCATAAAGAATATTTAATTCATACCATGCTATGAATACAACCAGATTCATACGCTTTTAATTTATTCAGAACAAGCAGGAAGTGACATTTTTTTTTTCATTTTTAAACCTATAAAATTATGGTGAATTACTCTCTAAATTTTTTTGAAAAGATTTCTCCTCGATATGCATTTTTCTTTACGTACTTTTTGTGTTCTTTCTTTATTATTTTTAAGGTTTCAGTATTCAAAGTTTCTCTACGTTTTCTATTGGTGGTTTGCTTTATCGTTGTACTTGATATAAAATAATCCGAATTATTCAATACATTTTTTTTTGTCTTTTTATACGTAAGATTATTAAATATCAGCTTAATATAGATACTCTTTAAATCAATAGAAAGGTTTAATTTCTTATTACATTTAAGACTGGCCATACTAATATAGAATATTTACCACCTAGAGCTTACGATACGTCTTTATTGGTAAATATTGTAACGTTAACTTTTATTGTAAGACAACGCAGTAATATTTATAAATAATACGTATTCACTCTTTCTTTATTCTGCAATTACTTTGCATTCAATATCGCCTCAAATTTATCGCGTCTTTCTTCAGTTTCTTAGTCGGTTATTGGCCTACATCAGTCTCTGATTGTGTGGTTTTTCATTTTCTCGTTCACGCTCTGACTGTGAAATCCTCTCCCTCACTGTTTTTATCGGGGTTCATCTCGACATTTGGATGGAGAAGCAGCGTCTGGAATCTTTGCTGCAACGCTCTGCACTCCGTATAGGGGATGAGGAAGAAGTCATCACTCCTATAGTATTTACTGGGTACCCTTTTACTCTAAGAGGCCGTGGTGGTGCAGTGGTGAGCCTGTTTTAATTGTAAGCTCTGTCTCCCTCGATTATTTCGGCTAGGGGAACTGGCCATGGATCAACTCAGCTCTTCCTCCCTCTGGTGTTGATAAATGAGTACCAAGTTCACTTGAAAGTTAACTGAGAGTCCAGTGCCGTGTTAATCATTCGGCTTTGACACTTGCTAGTAATTAGCCCCTCGGGCCCAAAAGCAATAATAATGGAGATGGGTCGTGCCTGATGGGACTTCTAAGATACAGACAGACTTTAATTTAATTAATTTTACTTTAAATGGAACAGGAATATATTCTTTTCATATTGCGATACGGAAAGTAAAATAATGAAGACATATTTATGTTGCATCCCTGTCAAGAGTTTACACTGAGGATCTAAATTGCGAGGTATGTTGCAAAAGGACTTCGTGAATCTTCTAAGCGAAAAACCGTTTTCCGTTTTTTTTTTCCAAAAAGCCTTTGAGAATAAACCTACTAAGATCTAATGCATAACATTTATATACGAGTAACATTTTCATTGCATGAGAATTGTTTTACAGTGAATAAACAATCGTGTTACGAACTTTGTACAATGT
>BMAW01048516.1:131227-148727 GCA_019974015.1 Nephila pilipes
ATATATATATATATATATATATATATATATATATATAGTTTTGTTAAGAACAAATTACAGATATTAGTAAAAATATTGCCTTTCTGAAATATTAATATTTATCAGTGAACAGGGCAGTATTTTAATGAAATTTATAAGTGTACGAAGAGACTTTTGGGTGATACTGTAAATAATTTATTTTCGTTGCTTTTTTATGTTATATATATGTATTATATATTTCATCTATTTTCATTATTTGTAATTCACAGATTTTTTTTTTTTTTTTCATTTTTAATATTTGATTTTCTTTGTTCAATCATATACGTGGTTTTAAAACCATTTTAAACATTAAAATATTGAAAAGGAGGATTGGAGAAAATTCTGGGGAAAATTCTGCTTGAACATCATAAGGCTATTGCAGTGTTTATTGTGTTATATTTCATTTTTTTATATTAAGGCAACTTTTAGTTATTTTCCCTTTTCCTATATTTTTATTTGTCAGTTTAATTTTACGGCTATTATTTTTTTTTTGTAGTTTATTTGTTTTTTTTTTAATATTAGCTATAATTTATTAAGTGTTTCTCTTTTTCCAATTATTATTTCTGATTTTTTGTAGATATTGAATTTATATTATATTATATACTGCTAGAATAGCGTTTCTAGAATATATTTAAAAGTTGTCCTTAAATTACTGTAGTATTTTAATCCTATACATTGCTTTTTGTATCTAATGTTTAACTAATATATTTTTTAATTTAATTTTTTAGAGTCTGTTTGATTTTACTTTTATTTTATTTCCTGTTTGTTTTACTATTGATTATTTTATGGTTTTTTACTCCTTTTAATATATACATGCATGCCTTAACACGCACGACTACCGCTTTTTAATGGTGAGAGACTATAACGTAATACACCTTCATTTCAAAAATTTTAAATTCAAATCAAAAACTTAGTGGTGCATCTGATGGCTTGGAAATATTGTAAGAAACTTTTAAATAGAAACCGCATGTTTTTATTTTTGATTTATATCATAAACACAAGTAGTGAGAAGGAAAAAAAAGTTTTATTGGAACTACAAGTTTTCAAAGCCCAAACCTTCGTAGATATGTAGACGCACAGCATACAAGAGATTGACTAGTGACGAGCGTTTCATCGCAAGAGGTATCTGAATGACATTTTTTTATATATATATATGGCATATATTAATTTTGACAAATCTCGTGAAGTCGATGTATAAATCTTTGGTTTCGGATATCCTAGAATCAGAAATCCATCGGAGGACATTCGGGTCCGTATAGGTGGTCCCGAAATTGCAAAGTTACAGGAGATGACGCTATTTCTAAAGTGCTTTTGCATCACACGTCGAACAAATGTGGTGGTATATAGAGAAGCACCACCTAGCATCTATACAATGTCTTTAGAAAAATTTCATTACTACAGTCCTGGAATTATGTAATTCTACAACATTGTTGTATACCGAGCACTTGTAATGGAGCACGTTTTCATACTTGAGGGAAGGGCATCTTCAAACTCATACGTACCGTGACCGAAGGTATTTTCGATACAGAAATATATATTTACTTTAGCTTCATCCAAGGGTTCTAAAGCCACATCGTGAGGATTTTCGTTACCTCAGTGAAAATGCAGTTCTTCCCGTTTAATTTCTCAGTTATGAAGAAATCCGTCCATAATATCCACAACGACCAATTCCTTTCTTCATCATATCTGATGAAGAAAGAAATGATAAATTCAATATGTTATTGCTCGTAACTAGAGTGCAACATCTGTATTCATTTGAATTGGTCAGGAAGCATCCGCAGAATCTTGAAGACTGTGGTTATCGGTACACCCAAATTACAGGCAACATATCTTGCAGAATGCAATGGACTTGCAGTAATCGTATTTTGCAAATCCACAGCGATTCAACAGGAACATGTAGTCATCTTGAACTCGGTCTATCACTTTGTAACACCTGTCCGTTCCGGGCTACCTCTTGTGCTATAGCTAAACTCAATTATTAAACACTAAGACTCAATTAGTCAATCAAAGAGACACTAGAACAATAATTACGGAATTTATTAACTTCTAGTTAATATAACAACAATTATTAATGCTCTCCCGGGGAAGGGTTTTAATATCTCTAATGAACCCACGAATAATAATCTAACAGATTCTTACCACTAAGCCTTCCTCGACTGCAACTCAGACTCTGGAACAATTGTTGAACACTGGTATAACTAAATCTCTGTAATCACTCAACTCTTAATCCAATCACCTCCTTCAACTCCTCCTTCAACCTCTCTCAACTTCTCCTTCAATTTCTCTTTCCACCTATTTCAACTTCTCCTTCAACCTCTCTTTCGTGACTTTCAGTTGGAGTTTATATATTTCCTAACTCTCCCGCTTCACTTCATTTCTATCTGCTTTCTATCTACATATTCACGTTTCATTTTTGGTTGGGAAAAGGTTTAACAAAAGCAATCAATCTTAATTAAAAGTCCCAAAGGTTAGTGAAGAGAAACCGCGAATAGCCCAATGTCACAACTTGTGCATCCAGTTTTTTCGATTTTGTTTACAAAATCAAGTACATTTTTTTACGAAACAGTGGCCTTATCTTATCTTATGACTTCGACGATAAATTCCCAGTTGTTTGGTAGCTTTTTTACCAATGAATTAAATTAGATTTATAATTTCGCTTCATCCTGTAAGTGCTGTCTTGTTAGCCCGTTCGAACACCTGATTAAAGAAACAATATTTCCACACTGCTTATTGATTTTTTCCCACACTAAAACATGCAAAAATCCCAATTAAAACAATAAACGGTGATAATAACATTAAAACGTAATTCTGAGAGAAGAATAAAAAAATTGTTATAAAAGTTCACATTTTTTTTTCTTATTTAAATAGTATAGGTATCACTATAAATGAACGTAAAAATATGCTTTCAATTCAAATATTTAAGGAAATATTAACATTCAACGGTAATAAAAATTCAATCCTTAGTTTCTCGTTAAAGAAAATAAAATTTTGAACAGAGGATTTTTTTTAATATACATTCCATTCTTTTCTCATTTGCCTTATGAAAAATGTGAAGATATAAATATCATATTACGCACAGTGATCTACGTTAAAAATCTACCATTATTAAATAAATTAAACCTCAGTTGCATAATTTTCCTCTTCTTCGATACCATCACTGTTTACTAAGGAATGCTTCTTAATCATAAAGAATATTTAATTCATACCATGCTATGAATACAACCAGATTCATACGCTTTTAATTTATTCAGAACAAGCAGGAAGTGACATTTTTTTTTTCATTTTTAAATCTATAAAATTATGGTGAATTACTCTCTAAATTTTTTTGAAAAGATTTCTCCTCGATATGCATTTTTTTTGTGTTCTTTCTTTATTATTTTTAAGGTTTCAGTATTCAAAGTTTCTCTACGTTTTCTATTGGTGGTTTGCTTTATCGTTGTACTTGATATAAAATAATCCGAATTATTCAATACATTTTTTTTTGTCTTTTTATACGTAAGATTATTAAATATCAGCTTAATATAGATACTCTTTAAATCAATAGAAAGGTTTAATTTCTTATTACATTTAAGACTGGCCATACTAATATAGAATATTTACCACCTAGAGCTTACGATACGTCTTTATTGGTAAATATTGTAACGTTAACTTTTATTGTAAGACAGCGCAGTAATATTTATAAATAATACGTATTCACTCTTTCTTTATTCTGCAATTACTTTGCATTCAATATCGCCTCAAATTTATCGCGTCTTTCTTCAGTTTCTTAGTCGGTTATTGGCCTACATCAGTCTCTGATTGTGTGGTTTTTCATTTTCTCGTTCACGCTCTGACTGTGAAATCCTCTCCCTCACTGTTTTTATCGGGGTTCATCTCGACATTTGGATGGAGAAGCAGCGTCTGGAATCTTTGCTGCAACGCTCTGCACTCCGTATAGGGGATGAGGAAGAAGTCATCACTCCTATAGTATTTACTGGGTACCCTTTTACTCTAAGAGGCTGTGGTGGTGCAGTGGTGAGCCTGTTTTAATTGTAAGCTCTGTCTCCCTCGATTATTTCGGCTAGGGGAACTGGCCATGGATCAACTCAGCTCTTCCTCCCTCTGGTGTTGATAAATGAGTACCAAGTTCACTTGAAAGTTAACTGAGAGTCCAGTGCCGGGTTAATCATTCGGCTTTGACACTTGCTAGTAATTAGCCCCTCGGGTCCAAAAGCAATAATAACGGAGATGGGTCGTGCCTGATGGGACTTCTAAGATACAGACAGACTTTAATTTAATTAATTTTACTTTAAATGGAACAGGAATATATTCTTTTCATATTGCGATACGGAAAGTAAAATAATGAAGACATATTTATGTTGCTTCCCTGTCAAGAGTTTACATTGAGGATCTAAATTACGAGGTATGTTGCAAAAGGACTTCGTGAATCTTCTAAGCGAAAAACCGTTTTCCGTTTTTTTTTCCAAAAAGCCTTTGATAATAAACCTACAAAGATCTAATGCATAACATTTATATACGAGTAACATTTTCATTGCATGAGAATTGTTTTACAGTGAATAAACAATCGTGTTACGAACTTTGTACAATGTGTTATGAAACACATGTATTTTATTCCATACTTAATTCTTACCAAAAAATGTGAATAATTTACTGTAAAATAATTAATCACTGGTAAGAGGGATCGCATTTTGCATTGCAAGGCTCATTTCTTACAATAAGGACAAACGATTTTTATTGTTTCAAATAAAGTTAACAAAAGTCCTAAAATCCTTGTTTTCAAGGAGTTTATTACTTTCGAAGTAATAAATTTACACGTATACTGAAATATATTTTTGAATCTTTTTCAAAAATATGGCATCTATATTTTTTATATTTAGTCCTGTTAAGCACAACAATAATCTTTTTATCGTTGATTTATATATTTTTTCATACTTTTTAATATATATATATATATATATATATATTAATATGATTGTTTTAATACTTGATTTTTTAAAAAAAAAAAAGTTAATCAAATATATTCATATGGTAACAGCAGTATAAAGAAATAAAAAGTTACGTCTTCTGAAAGAATTTCAGAATGAATATTATTTCTAAAGTATGCTGCAGATACGATTACTATTTTACCGAATTGTTTCATCTTTCTTTAAAAGGGAATCTAACTCTAGTAAACACTCACCTTAAGAAAAATAATTAAGAAGAAAAAGAAATTATCTCATTTTCTGGTTAGGTAGACTAACACTTATCCCGCACTATTTAAGACGGTTTTTCCTATTTTTAGGAACAGAACCTTTTGATGTCGTTGAGTGAAAAGAAAATTTCTACCGTTCAAAAATACGGCCTGAGGAACAGAAGTTAATTAAATGACTTTTCACAGCGGTGTTGACTCAGGATCAACACGAAGTACCGTGTTATTGCTTCAATTTTAGTCAGAATAAGGAGAAAATGCATGTAAACTTTAGCGACTCTTACAATTTAAAAATACTATCCATCTTAATAGAGAACGCTTAGGTTTCTTAAAAGTGTTGAGTTTGTTGGTTTGTTTCTCGCTCTTGAGGTTTTTAAAAGGAAATACTGAGGATTATTTGTGACCTTTTACATTCAACTTTTGTTTTTGATAGATACATGATATAAATAATACTTTTATAGTGATACAATAATACTAAAGAATAATACGTCACGAAAAAATAATGAAATTAAATTAATACTTATCAATAATAAAATAATTCATTACTTAATAGAGGTCATTTATTATTTCGAAAGTCGATTGAAGTATTTCAACACCTAAAGTATACCCTTTTTTCTTTGCGTTAAGTGAAAGTTTTTATTACCTTTCACATCTTTTATATATATATATATATATTTGTGTGTATTTAAGAGCATAATTTTGAAACAAAAGTTTTATAATTCTATTAGTTTTATCATCTTGTATTTAAAACGACAGGGAGTAATAAGTATATTTTAAAATAAAAAAGTGTGCCGCATAAAATTAACTAGATTTCAATAGAGTAATTTTCGACAGTACATTTTAAAAATTACATTTCTTAAAGAAAATATTTATAATTATGCACATTAACTGAAAGAAAATTAATTTGTTAACAAAAATATTTCAAAGAATTCTAATATTACATTTATCGAATAATAATTATTAGAACTATAATATCTGTCCTGTTTTCATTACTATACTTAATTCTTGTAAAATGCAGAAAATATTGAACTAATTTTAATTTTATTTTTCATTTTTTTTAAAAGTAATATGCATTTTTACAATTATATTAGGCAAAAAATAAATTATAAAAGATTAAAGTAGATCTTACGCATGTGTGCCTTTTCTACATAATGCACTAAACATTTGTCTAACTTTATAACAAAAAAAATTCTTCAATTTAATTGGAAGTGATCATCAAAATAACAGGTAAATTTAACATAAGAAAGAATTTAAAAAATTTCTCTCTCTAAAACTGCAAAACATGTTAATTCTATGAATGATGTAACTGAAATAAAATAAAATTAAACTTCTGAAGATTAATTCAATTAAACAGACTAATTGCACAAGTAAAGAAATAAAAATATCCTATTTCTTCATTCAATGTATTCATACAGAAAAATGGAGCTTTATAATATAACTAAACTATGAAATAAATGTTTATACATGATGTAAGCAAGTGATACATTTTAGAAGAGGCATAATTTCTGAAAAGTAAATATTAAAAATACTTTTAATTAAAAAAAACAATGAGTGTAGTGTTTGCACAATGAGTCAAAATAAAATATTTCTTATATACAAATGTATTGGAATACAACTTTTTTTCGAGTTGATAGGTATTTTATTAAATTTTGAAAATACTTTAAGGAGCAGTTTTCTTATTTTTTATTTGATGAATATTCCCTTGATTAGATTTATTACGGAAAGTATGTACCTCTTACATCCTATATAATTCATGTTTATCTATTAGTTACAAATATGCATATGAGTTTTCAAAAAAAATTGTTATTTTTTTTTTCAAATTCAATTTATGTTATTTAATAGCTTCTTTCTTTACATTCTTAAGTGAATGATTGAATTTTTGAAGAATTATCAGAAATCACTCAATGTAATTATATAAATGAATGAAAATATATTTAATATAATTCTGAACAATAAGGAAAAAATGTTCTCAAAATAAGTATGTTTTTTTTTTTTTTGAAATATAAGCCTAGTATTTTTAACTGAAACCTCACTAGTCTTTAGATAAATTTGTTAAGAAAATGTTGTTATTTCATTTATTCCTTCTTATAATTAATTGTTAATTAGAATGTTAATTCATTTTAAAACAAAAGATTATTAGCATTTATCAACGATAAATAAAAATGTGAATAATTTGTACACTATTATAAACATCACTTAAATTGCCGCATTTTATCTAATTTTTTATTATATATATATATATATATATATATATATACTCAATTAAAAATTTATAAAGTACGTTCCTAAAATAAATATAATATTTCTAATCGCATGTAGAGTATGGGGAAAAGATTAAATATTTATATCAAGTATGATGATGAGATTCTTATATAAATTATTTTTTCTGTATTTGTAAATTAATCTTTAATTCATGAGCACAATACTATGTGAATATGACATATCTTATTGTTCTTAAGTTAATTGAACTATCTTAGTATTAAATGTTATTTTCATTACTTATAAAGAATCAAAACTTCACCCAAAATTTAAATATTTAAAATAAAATATTTGAATATCACTCAAAATTTCCGTGATGTGATACTTGCAATCACAAATATATACGATTTATAGAAGCGTATTTAACTATATTATAGTAAAATAATTTTGATAAGTAGAATGATAGGAACCTGACCGCAATTGTAAAGATAATATATTTAAATTAGATTATGAACATGCAAAAGTTTGCAGAACTGAATTTAATTTAATATTAAAACTCGTATAAAATAATTAAATATTCGTGCATTTTACTATGAATTACATAAGTGTGGGAAATTAATCTGTGTATTTCATAAGCGAAATATCTGTTTACCAGTTTGAATAAAAATTAATGTAAAATTTCATTATGAAAACAAATATCCCGTTAAGAATTTTAAATTAAAATTATTTCAAAGATATGAAATAAGTTTTAAAAATAGTAATAGTTATAAGGTTTAAGATATTTAAATATTTTGCGTTAGTAGGAATTTAAACAAAACGCGTGAACTAAAGAAATTAGTTGTTTTTCGTTCAATTTATTTCCCAATAATATATAGCTTAATCAAAATTATTTTCACTTTTTAAGTCTTAAATATTTATGGAAATATATGGTTATTTACAACGAAATACTAATATTAATCATTTTATTCTCCACATTTCAATAAAATCATATTTTAAATATAATAAAACTAGATAGAGGAGTTGATGTATTTATATTCAATATTTATATATTGAAATAATTTACAAATTTATGTTCCCTTATTTTAGATTACTTTACAAACAAACCATTGTTGAAAGATAAAGAAAACATTTCCGAATATTCAAATGTTTTTATAATCTTCAAGTATTTCTTTTCTCTTTTGATAAAGGAGATTTCTTGTTTTTTCTTTGCGAGGCAAACGATTTTTATCTTTTTCTTTTGTTTGTCAATACATTTCTTTGAATACCTAATTAACAGTTTGATTTAAAAAAAAAAACAACAACATCTCTCAAAACTAATTGCGAAATTCATAAACATAAAAACAAAGCATCATGAAATATAGTCTCAAAGTAATTTATTCTTAAACTGGAGCATTTTTAAAAAGAAAAACATAGCTTATTAATATCACGTCTTTTACTGGAACTCATTAGCTACAAATTCAATGTTGACTCATTTTATTTTCCGAAATTACCCCGAAACGCGGACTTTTGTAGGTTAACCGATTTTCAATTTATTTTTATCTTTATACGAGCTATAAAAGTGGACAACGAAAGACAAAAAACTTTATTCCAAAGTTAAAGAAAAAAGAAAACCTTTCCGCTTTTATGACTGTTGCCAGCTTCGATCTTCAGAATTCTTTCGTCTTTCTTTCCTATTAGCGGTCTTCTTTCGCTGAGGATGGTTTGATAGCATTGTCCTGACAGTATGGATAGCTGGCTAAGGCAGCTTCATTAGCTGTTCTTTTGTAAGATATTAATAAGTTGGGTAATTCAGGAAGATGAGTTCTCAGTACAGTATTTATTAGTAGAAAAATGTTTTTTATTTTATTTAAAGAACACAAGGACTTCTTTTCTTATGAAAAATATATCATCTGATGTTACATAAGCAGATGCTTGATGTAAGGTGGGTTTTATCTTGTGGATTGAAAACAGAATGTAATTAAAGGCCAAATCAGCTGTCGATTTCAGGAGGGAAACTACGATTTACGACCTTACATCTTCATAACTATTTTTAATTTTTGATTAATAACCTATAAGGACTTTGGTTAACTATCACTCGTATATTTTGATCACAAGATTTTTTTTTTTTTATTTCAGAAAAATTCCTTAATGGATGCGAAAAGTTTGAACTCTCTATCTTTATGACTGAAAGACTTTTTAGTGAAAATATTAATGTCTGAAACTTTCTAAAGTAAATTAATTTTCTTGAAATGGGTGAATAGTTTTAATATAAAAAAATATCTAATGTGTATTCATAAACCAATAAAGATGATAAACTGTTTCATATATTTTACTTAATGGCTTCGTATAATAATAGTAGAGTAACGCAGGTGTTAAAATAATAAGCAACTATGGTGATAAAATGCTTATCTTGTCTAATATTTCATTACAAATTCACTTTTAAAGTAAAGATGTTTAGCAGTTGCTGGTTATGTGACGATAGTCCCTGAATATATACAAATTACCAATTTTTGTAATGTTTACTAGTGAAATGATCCTGGACAGTAAATATAAATTATATTATTTTAATAAATATTCAAAGTAATAGAAAAGGAATATAGAATCTTTTGTAAAATTTTATTTATTAATAGTTTATTTGCAATGTGAGAACTTATTATTCTTGACTTTCAATGAAAAATAGAAATTTCATATAGGATTACTTAGAGTTTGAAATACTATTTTACCCAAATAAATGACTTAATATTTCTCTCCTGAGGGTGAGGGGGGAGCTTTTTAAAGTCTACGGTTCCCTTCTACCCTCATTTTTGGTTTCGAGAACGTGATGTTAATCTTATGGAATTTCTACAACCATTCTCAAATTTATAATATTTTATTTATATCAATGTAAATATATATGTATCCAAAAGAGCAAACAATAATGATGGTTTATGCCAAATTAAATTTTCTATCCAATTTTTATAAAATATATTATAATATTCTTAAAATTCAGAGAACCAACCAACGAACTATTAAAATAGGCGCAAAAACTTTTTAATACTTGGAGGAAAAATATAGTTCCAGGATGACCTTCATGTATTTATTTGCTTGTTCAGAAGCACTATTTTGCAATCAGATAAAATAGTAAAAATATGAGGACTGGGATAAAATTTCCATAGGATTAAGAATAAGTTCTATAGAAAGGATCCTTAAATTACAGTGTATTCCATTTTAAAAATTGGAATAGGAAAAAAATAATAATATGTACAGTAAAATAAAATTTAAATGTTTGAGTTTTATTTTTCTGTGTATATTATAATTTTTTCCTATAACAAAATATATATAAGAACAACAAGTTTTTCTGATATTATTTCAAATGCATTTATAAAAAAAATAGTAATATTAACTAGCGTTTGCAGTTATGAAAATAATTACAATGACAGCAATTTTCATTATTTTTAATAATTCCAGTAAATACCATATAAATGATAAAACAAAAAGATAAGATACTTTCAAATGGTGTTTTTGCATGCAGTTTTCTTTGAGAAAAACTATGTAATTAATATTAATTTTGATAATAATTAAAAGTAATAAATAATATAAATTATCTACGTAAATTTTAGAATTCATCAACCATAATATCTGCAAATTAAATGCCGGTGTTTCAGATTGCATTTAGCGAAAGCAAACTTGTATAAATAAGGGACCACATTTCACAGATATTCAATTCGAAACCACCAGAATTTTGAATACAAATACTTGGATTTAAATTACAACCTTATGTTTGCATTAAATATGTACGTGCTGTTTAACGCTTAGACATATATGTAGAGAAAGATGAACACGGTTGCATTAAACTGAGTAGCTTATTATGTGTTGCCTATACATTCCTTTGGGTATTGAGGATAATAGTGTAAAAGCAACTTAATGCAGTAAACTCCATAAGTCTATGAGCTTTGTGATGTCATTTGCGATTTCCAATGTTTGTATCAGACGTGATTTGCTGTCGATTAATCAGATTAATGGTCAGAGATGCGGTTCGTCATTAGGGTTTCGGTTTCATACTGGATGTGAGCATCACATTGTGTGAACATTAAATATATATGAATAGTGTGAAGTTTATTCACTGAAATATTCCGATGTAATCGAATGTGTTGGAATAACTCTGTAGTACAGAGTTATTCGAAAGAATGTTTGATATTTTAAAATACTACAAAAAACACATTTTTTTAACATACTTATACCGAAATGTGTTTTAAATAAAATTAAAGAAAACACGAAACATTTTTATTTTCTAGCATTACAAATATTCTCTACGACTTTCTGCCGTCACATGCACAATGCTCAGACTATAGTCTAATTCAACAATTTCTTTATCAACACATGAGCATGTGGCTGTCGTAGTCTTGAATGCGAACTCGTGTCCGGCCAAGTTTTAATCGAATTATAGATTCGATCCCTGATATCACTAAAGACTTAACGTGTAGCGAGGGTGATGTACATTAAATTTGGTACAGGACCCAAGCTTTCTAGTTAGCATGGTATCGAAATTTGGAGAGGCATGTGTTGGCTTAGATGTTCTTGCTCGTGACTTGTCCAAGATTCAAAATTGTGAGGTCCGTTGTCAATAGCTTCTCAGTGCGATATTAATAAGCATTCACAATCACAACACAAAAAAACCTGTGCTTAAGCCATTTTAAAGACAGCCTGCTTCTTCAAAATGGTGATACCACTTATGAATGTCTTTTGTCAATACTCTTTCTAAATTTTCCAAAGCATCTACGAAATGCACATTAAATTAAAAATACAGATTTTGGGTGTGTTTCGCAGGAAGCAAAACGTCTTTTCTTGTTCAGACGCTTGAGAGATGACTTTTGTTTTCGCGATCCATTAAAAAAATATTATATTTTAAAACAAGAGTTATTACGCTATATTTACCTAGTGTTTGATATTTTAATTTCAGTTACATTTCCTTTTAGTGAAAATAAACCACCTTTTAATTGTTGCATCTTTAGTAAGTATTTATTTTTACTAATGTAACTTAAGGCAGTTCTTTTCATCAATTCTAACCAATTCGTCATTTAGTAGAAATAGAAAGACAGAAAGAACTATTCTGAAAGTTAAGATAATTCTAAATATTTTGTTCTTAATCCCCCGTGGTCATTATCTTTCCTAAAATTAATTGGAAATTACTTGATTATATGAAATAACTCTGGTATAATAAGCAATTATCTAATATTTTTACAAATCATATACTTGATAAGCTAAAATAATTATTAAAACCAGAGTAAGTATTTATGAATTAAAAAACTGAGATTTTTAATAGTATGATATTTTCTCCGATACATTTAGGTGAAAGGAATGCTTAAGAAAAGCCTTCTACAGGAAATAATTTCTAATCAATTTAACCAAATACATATCAGGTGCTTATTTGACTGATATAATAATATAATGAATTTTATAACGTCATTTACAAATTTCTGAATACACACACACACATATATATATATATATATACATGTTTTTAATTTATTTTTTTTTTGAAAACAGCAAACTCAGTAATTTAATCTAACTCTAAAATGTTCTTTTACCATAATTGAAATTTTAATTGATACATAATCTCACGGAAGCAAATTAATTACCAATTGCATTCTCATTAAAGTTTTGACATCCGGGTGTATTTTAATTTTTTTTTTTCATGTTGAAAATATTTCCGCTGTTTTTATCTCGTTTCAAGGAACTTCATACTATTTTAGATTGAATTATTTGCTTTTGTTTTTAAGGAACATACTAATAAGATGTACATGCTTTCTGAATAAAATTAGGTAGTTCATTCTGCTGCTTTGAAGTTGAATGTTTGAATTTAAAAACGATCAATGAAGTATTAAATGAATTAGAACTAGGAGTTTTAAAACGAATTAAGTTTTCACTATTCAAATGGTTTTTCATCGTAGTATATCCAATTAGAAGATTAAACTTTTTTTGAAGGAATTTAATTTTAAGTATCTTATATTGATTTAGTCTCTAATCCAAAAAAATTCAGGTGATTTTTAAACGTCATCGTAGAATACGTGAAATGTATTATCAAATTTATATATTTATTTTAACGATTTAAAGGAAATATTATGTTAATTAAATATCCATTTGATGAAAAGTAATATCTATGAGAAAAACTGTATAATAGATGCTGCAATCTATCATACAAACTTTAATTCATTTCTGTAAGGTATTGAGAAATATATTATAGTAATTGTTTGTTATTTCGGAGAGAATTCAGGTTCAAAGAAAATCAATAAACGTAATCATTTTCGAAGCATTTTATTAATTTCATGGAAGATTCAAATAATTCAAAACACTTCATTTGAAATTAGCTGAGATTTTAAATTCTTTCATGCTTTTCATTTTTAATAAATTTTCAGTCAAGAATTGAGTATTTATTTTATGATCATATAAATTTGTTTTTATGTCAATTTTGATAGTAAGAAAGTAAGAAATTTAAATTCTGAAATTCTAAGCAAACTAAACATGCATTTTCCTCAAAGTACGTATTCATAGAAATTTGGTACACTTTCACCCAAAATCTATTTCATTCAATGTAGTGATAATTTTTTTTCATAATAAAAGGAGACTCTTTTCTGTGCAAAGATTTATCTTTTTTTCTAAATATAATTCACAAACCTTAGATACAATGCAATATTTATAAAATTTATCCAAAACTTGATCCATAAAATTAAATATTTTAAAAAAAACTCACTAAATTTGAAAATTTAGAAATTATATTTTTATTAAATGCATAAAATGTTTCTTTTACAACAACTCTTTCAACTTTTAAAATTTCATGTATGGAATTTATTTCATTCAATATCTACCTAAAAGTAAATACAGGACTAACAAATATGAATACAGATATTTATTAATAACTCATACCCGTACATGCAAATGTTACTTTCTTAACAAAAGTAAATACCTAAGTACATATCTAAAAATGTAACTTATAAATTCATCTTTCATTTTAAAAATTAGGGATTATTGAAATTTTGGAATAAAATAAGATATTTTCTCTTTGTCGAAAACTTCTCATTTCCTTTACAAATTTTTTATTCATATTTTTCTCGAAAAATATTTATGCAGATAGAGATATTTTGCGCACTAGGAAATGTATACTGCAAGCAATATGTATTAATTCCACTCAATTATAACTGTGAAATGGAAAAAAAAATTAAGCAAAAATTATTCGCTTTCTTCATGCTCTATTAATCGAGATTTAGACATCAATTTTTAAAAATTCCCTTTAAAATGTTCAAAGGTTAACACCCACTTAAGAAAATAAATTAATATCACCTTTATAGATACGTTTTATTAATTTCACATGATACTGAAATAATTCAATAAACCTCATTTTAAAAATTCTCTATTCAGATTTTTTTTTTCGAAAGAGAATGGCGCAGTACTTCCTGATGAACAAAAATTTTAAGTAATTTTAGTTCATTAGGAAATACTACAAGCAGTATGTACTTTCCAAACATATTAATTGAATTCAATCGTAAATGGAAAATGGAAAATAGCTGAATTAAAATGTATTCGTTTTCTTCATGCTCCTTTACGTGGGAAGTTAATATCAGTTTCCAGACCTCCCCATAAAAACTGTTGAAAGCTTAATGCCCATCGGAACAAATATATGAATATTATCACTAAGGTAACGTTTTATTAATTTCATATAAAAATTAAATGATTCAATAAGTTTTACTTAAAAAATTGTCATTTCAGAATTCTTTGAAAAATGTATATGCAAATAAATGTATGATTTAGTCAATAGGAAGAATTTTAAGAAATATGTACTTTTGAATATATTGATTTCATTTAATCGTAAAAGAGAAATAGAAAGATACTGAATAAGAAGTTTTATTTATATATGTGTGTGTGTGTGTGAAGTCCGGGTATTCACAATGACGATATTTCGGTTAATACTAAGTTATTTATTCTTATTTACAGCGATTAATATGTACAGACACTTGAATATAGTTAATCGAGAAAATCGTAAGTAATGTTCACAATACAGATATACGAAGACAGTTCATTTCAGTCAGAAAGTTGTGCCCCGTGCACTTATTTCGTAAAACAGTTTAACCAGTGATATATCTCAGACACTCCGTGTGCCCACTCTCACTTCGTAATGGCGTCTTCCCGCGCAAACGTCTTCTTTCCCCTAGCGGAATGTCGCCGAGACAGTAGCAGCGCTCTCTGGTGGTGAGACGTTCTAGGCGATAAGTCAAGTTCGATTCCCACATATATATATATATATATAATGAAAAAAAAAATTCAATAACAATAAGATATAATTCAGAATAATTAACTAAAATCAATGTTTAACCAGAATTAAAACGTAAGAAATATTTTAAAAGTTGCAAAGAAAAAACACATTTAAATTGTTTTAGATTTAAAAAAGTACTAAGAAATAATAAATTTTTAACTGTCAAAAAATAGGACAAAATATTATTAAGTATGAGATCATTGTATTTAAAAGAATATTTAATTAATAAATAATAGCAAGAATATGAATTTCAAATCATGAATACGATGAAAAAGAAGCATGAAATAATTGATAAGAAAACCACGAAGAAAAGGAAATATAGCACTTTTACTCGTGAATTCCATATTTGTCTCCTAACTGATTAGCTTATTAAACAATATTTTACGAGTCCTTAGCAATCCTAACCTAAACATGTTATAAATCAATTTGAACATTTCATAAATTAAAGAAGTAAAGATAAAATAAAACAAAAAATGTAAAAAACAGGGTGCAAAAAAAAATGAAAAATGAAGAAATTAAAAAGTACACGTAGACAAAGAGTTGAATCGTTGAAGTATCTCATTCTCAAGTTTTCGAAAATATATTTAAAGCAGTCAGGAATATTCTTTTGGGGGAACAAATAACTCAGTAGTAGTTCCATAAACATCACGAGTTCTTACGCTTAAATGGATAACTTAAAATTTGTCGAAAAAGCTGAACCTACGAGCCGAATTCCTATGTATCTATTTTCTGTAATTAGGAAAATAGGAATTGCAGTACTTTTGATACTGAGAGGCAGTATCAAAAGAATATATTACTTACACATGATTGAGAAGAAATTCAAGTTTGCCTTGAAGAGGAAATGCCCAAAATGCCAGAGGAAAGATGTGCTTGTACTCAAATAGGGCATTTGATGCTAGAAACTATTTGCAACGTGGGTTGAGAACTTCTATTTTATCCACATTACATGCCTGATCTGGCTCTTTCGGATTTTCATCTGTTTTGTACGTTGAGAGATTAAGGTAAATAATTCTTCATTGTGAGGAGAAGAACCACAAAAGGAGGGGGCCAGTAAAAAGAAATTAGTAGAAATTACATGAGGGGAAAATACAAAATTTCATTAATTTAACAAATCAGTTTTATTAGAAAGTTATTTGTCTATTTAAATATTGAATGATCCTCTTGTGTGTGTGTGTGTGTGTGTGTGTGTGTAATGACTTAACTTTAAATTAAATTATAATAATTTCTCTAAATAATAATTCAGTTTTCTATTTTTTCCTATTCTCTCATTTAAAAATAAAGCATTCATTCTTATATCATTCATTTTTAACTTAATGTATGCAATCATGCATTCTTAAGTATTCACAGAGTATGCAAATCTCACTGCTTCAGACCTATACGGATGATCCCTACTAAACTTTCTGTTTGCCGCTGAAATCCCTAGGAATCCCTCCATTTATATCACATGATCTCTTACGAAAACCTATACTATGAAACTCAAAGCAAAATAATATTCTCTCTCTTCTGACCTCTTCTGTGTTCTTGTACTGTTTATCAAACGGTGAAGTTGTATCTCCTCATATGTAATTGAGAAGATTTAAAACAATTTGCTCAGAAATGTATTGTCTTATAAATTTATTTACAGAAGTAAACTTGAGAACATACAAACATTTAACAGATAGAAAAGTAAAAAAAATATATTCCTTTTGAGGTAAGTTGCGAGAAAAAGCAATGAGTGAAATAAATCATTTGTACTCGTGCTTTTTTACAGAGGATAAAACATTAATTAAAGGGAGAAAAACGTTAAGCGTTAATTAAGAAGATTAACTCTTTTAGAATTAATTTTCTTT
>BMAW01048516.1:152728-173192 GCA_019974015.1 Nephila pilipes
TTTTTTTTTTGCGATTTCCTCCTTCAAACGCACCAGCAAGTCAATATAATAATCACTGTTGATCGATTTACCTTTTTCGAGGTAGTCAATGAAAATCACGCCATGCGTATCCCAAAAAACTGACGCCATGACTTTGCCAGCTGACTGCTACGTTTTCGGACGGCTTTCGCCAGCTGTGCGCCACTCAGATGACTGCCGCTTCGACTCTGGAGTGTAGTGATGTATCCATGTTTCGTCCATGGTCACGTAACGACGCAAGAAATCTTTTTTGTTGCGAGTAAATAGCGATAAACAGCTTTCTGAATCATCGACTCGTTGCTGTTTTTGTTCCATCGAAAGCAATCGCGGCACCCACTTGGAAAAAACCTTTTTCATGCTCAATTTTTCATGAAGGATAGTAAATACACTTCCATATGATATCTGTGTCATCTCAGCAATCTCACGGAGCTTCACTTTACGATCTTTCATTATAATTTTTGTCACTTCACTCACATTTTCCGGTGTAACGGCTTCCACAGGTCTACCCGAGCGTTCCGCGTCATTTGTGTCGGTACGACCACGTTTAAACTCGGCAAATCACCGACAAATCGTTGCTTTTGATGGACAAGAGTCCGGGTAACATTTTTCAATCCATTGTTTCGCTTGCACGGTGTTTTTACCCATTAAAAAACAATGTTTTATCAGAACACGAAACTCGGTTTTTTCCATTTTTTAAACAAACTACAAAACGATTTTACTCCAACCTCGATAACTCAGCTGTTTCTGGTCCGATCGTTTTAAAATTTTGACACGTTTCAAGCAAAAGTTAGTACTCTAGAAAGACCTGGTTACTGGTTTACTACGAGCGCCATCTCTGGGTTAGTCTCGGGAGTTATTGATTGATGTGTTATTTCCACAGTTAAACTGAATGAGAACAAATTTCAAATGAATTGCCTTACAATCTAGATTTTTGGCTCATTAAATAAGTTCCTAATAAATATATGTAAATTTTAACATGTGCGTAGATTTTACATTGTTATAATTTATGCCAAGTCCTTAAATAAATGCTAAATAGGAAGTATCTTTTGAGTAATTTTACTGTCTAAGTATCTTTCAGGCTCTTATTCAGATATTTACTTTCTAAAATGGGTGTTCAGCGTAAGTATCCGTTTTGTTTTGAAAGTGATGATTATGAAGTGGGACAGAATGAGCGCCCTTTCCCATCCTGTTAAAGTACGAAATCATGTTTAAGTATTCTTTTGAAGCAACAAAGCGGTGTTCTTGAAAGTTCTTAAAAGGACTTTATGCCTCTAGAGTATCTAACCTAAAACACTTTATCGTTTAACAGCCACTTGAGTAGTTTTTCTCCAGGTAATTTCCTAACTATTATAGTTATCGAGAAATAAATTTATGGCGAGATTATGCAAATTGGTTATTTACGCCCGTAAGTTCTGGTTATTTGAACTATATGTGACATAGTTGATTAGGTTCAGTTTTGAGTTTAAAGTAAAACTTATCATGATGTTTTAACGAGCGTGGTTTTCAAAAATGTGAATGTTTAAATTAAAAAAAAAACTACAAAGAAAAGGTAAATAGGAAAATAAAATAAACCATTTGATTTAAAACGAGCATTTCCCAAATTTCACATGATACAATTCGGGTACTTGCGTATTTTGATTGTTGCATAAAGAGAAGGAAAATACAATGTATTTAATTAAATTTCCTTCTGTATAAAGTGATTTTATTCCTTACATTAATTAAAAATAGAGCAGATTTATTATTACGCATTGTGTAATGCATCGTTTGATAGTTTTGTGAACGTCGAGCTTAAGAGCAACACTAAATCACTCAGTTTAACCGATACTCCTAACGCGAGTTTGGAGCTAAAACTTTGCCCCTCCCTCTTCCGAAAAAGTTTCTTCAGCATTCAGGAAAAAATTTGTAGGTGTAGAATGGGTACCAAATGACGAGGTTTTCTTAGAAACGGAAGTAAGGATGTACTTGAGGAGTTGTTTGTTTTACAGGCTGAATGAGAGGAAGTAGTAGGATTTTAAAGAAATTCGAAAGTAATTTGTTTTATTTTAAAATGGTTTAATTTATAAAGCTGTAAATCTATTTTTTAAACTAAATTTTAATGTAAGACTGTAAATCTAATTTATATAACTGTAAATCCTAAAATGTGACCTGGGATTTGGTAAGTCTTTTCAATGATTCAACTATCGCCTTATTTGCAGGAATGTATGGTATGTCAAAAACACAAAGTCTCTTAAACAGAAAAGGTACATCCGTAAAGAAATAGAAGCCAAAAGAACAAAAACCTGGATTATTCGCAATAAGGAAAATACATCCATTTTTATGAAAATAATTAAATATTTTAACAAGATTGTCGGAGAAGACGCGGCAGATATTATACAATATTAATTATAAACGTATATTTTAATTACATGAGTACAAGATGTTTCATTTAAGAGTCCAACATAATAATTGAACTAACTCGTAATAGCTTCATTTTAAAAAATAGATTAAGCAATAATTTACGAAATATTAGAGATGTTTGTTATTGAATTAATAAAAAGAAAATATGTATAACTATTAATGAAGAATCCAACCAACACCCCCTTACATGTAAAATCAAGAGGTAAGACTCAGAATTTACATATAATTATTATTCAAAAAATGCAAAAATGTAGACAAACAACAATAATTAAAACAAGGAGTAACATTTAAGGAGCTCACAATAAATTTCCGTTCCCAAAATTTGAATTCACGAAGGATTTTTTAATTTTGAAACAAGGTCAAATTATGAGTACGACATCTCAGCCTGGTATCCCGTTCTCCAAACTTTCACAGCACACTAATGTTAGGATTTTAAATCTCGTCATACCTGAACGATATCAGCCCCAAGACACGACGAGACTCAAATGGATCACAACTCGAACTCATGATGTGACGAAAATACCTCTGGCTCTGAATTCGTAACCATAACTTTGGCCACTGCGGCGACAATGTAATTATTAACGTATAAATTACAAAACTTTCTCAAAAAGTAATAGACTTTTTTCTTAAAATAAAAGTACGTATATCATATAGCTAAAATAAAAATAAACCTATTATCTTTGTTTAAGCACTCTATATTAAATTGTTTTATTTAAAACGAGTTATTCTCACAAATTCTCTACTTCACAGATTTATTAAGAATAATCAAAACGTATTATACGTTACATTATGAACATATATTGATGGACGAAAAAATTTTTTTAAAAAAATATAATGTTTGAATAATTGTTTGAAATATAATACATTTTTTTCAAAATAGAAAAATTTCAAAAGAAATTCCTTTCATTGAGTTATTTAAAGTTATGTAGAAATAAAAGGGCTAATGGCATGCATAACATTACCTTTTTTTACTCATTATAGACCAAAATTATCCATATTTAGACTTAGAGTAATTTTGTACTAGTTCTAATTATTGTTTTTTTTTCAAAGAAACTTAGATGAAATCTCTTGAAAACCTCTTACTTCTCGTCTAATTATTGGTCTAAAATCTCGTAATTAAAATTCACGATCGCCCTTCAACCTTTATCTCGATTTTAATCAAACTTTCCCCAGCTTTATAATTGCATAATGGCTGGTCCAATCGCAAACGGAATTGAGCCGAAATTAAAGGTGGCATCGTAATCCTTCGCATAGCACCTCAATTTCGCAATTAGAGCCGAATTTTCCTCTTTCAATTTAATTTTCCTGGTCCCATTCCCAACTTTTGGAAGAATGCACATAAAGATCTCATTACTACAATTAACGGAAGCCGAAGCTACAACGAACCAGGACCTATGCTTCCTTTGCACGGGAAAGGTGCTTGGACTTAATGAGGACTAAGGCGGAAAAAAGTTAACGCAGTTTAATTCTGGAATTGACTCCGCCGGAATTATCCCTGCGCCATTAATAGAAAGTTCTCTTTTAAATTCCCATTTCGGAAAGCATATTTTCTGCCGGTTCAGTATTCGTTAATTGTTACTTTCCAATTCCAGTGACAAAGTGTTGCCATTTGGCACTTTTGTAATTATGACTTTTCGTTTCGAATGAGCTTAATGGATGTTAAATGCTTATGCTAAAAGCTGTTAACACTCGCTGGCCGCTGGTAATGTTGTTTAATTACAAGTTTTTTTGTGCAATAAAAGTGCTGTAATGGGTGAATAATTTAAACGCTTTAAAGACATTATGACCGTCGTCTTTTGCCGATTTGGAACAAAAAAAATGCAAGGGTTATAAAAGGAATAAAGTGCTTCATTTGTGCTCTACTTATTCGATTAATTAAGGAAAGAAGGTGCTGAAATTGTTACTAGAGTAATAATTTACGCTCTTTTTTTCTCTCTTGAAGTTGTTGCTTCGTTTCATTATTAAACGTAACATTCGAAACTTGTTACATATGACGGAGAAAATGGATTGAACATTTTAAAGTAATTTGATCCAGATAAAAGAGTGATTGTGTGGGGATATTGGAAATAAAATTACACAGCTTAAAAGTGTATTGTAAGACTAAAGCAAAATATTAAATACATATCATAATATAGAAGAAAATACCAGAGGGAAACGAGGTGGAAATAAAAATGAGTAAGAGAAATATAATTTATATATATATATAAATTATATATATATATTATTTATTATATATATATATATATATATATATATTTGTATGTGTGTGTGTGAGTGTGTGTTTTGTGTGTGTTGCACAAATAGGGTAATTACCGCAAAAAAAAACTTGAGGTTGTATTATTTTTTTCTTTTGAATAATTAAAAATGATCACAATCTTTCACTGGAGTCGTAATGGTCTGGAACATATTTCGTTATACGTAATTAAGGTTTTGATTTCTGAAAATTAAGAACCTTATCTGCGGAAGGAACAAATATATGATTTAAAAGTACTTTTTTTTTTTTTTTTTTTTTTTTTGCATTTCATCACATATTCATTTTAATCCCTTATTGATTTGTCTGTTTTCGTTATATGGATAATATTTTTGTTGATAATTTTGAATTTAAACACTCATGAATTTTTTTGTACTTTTTGTTAAAGGGAAAGCTTAATATTATTTAAATTTTTCTCGAATAATAAAATTATTAATGTATATAGCTCATAGGGAATCAAATTGCGATATTGAGTGGTATTATATATATTTATTCTCATTAATATATTTTCTTTGTATTTAAATGAAGAAACTCAGAAGTAGTTTGAATCCTATTACTAGATACAAATATTCAAAAAAATCGGTTAAAGTGCGATTTAGAATGACTATGTGTATACATTTCTTTATCATGTTATTTTTTTTTTTTTTTTTTTCATTTTTGTATCTTATGTTTTCAGAATCGAGAAATCATTTCTCAATTAGTGTACACTTATAGAAACACATTGAATAAAATATGTTTATATCATCAAATATATAAGAATACTTATTAAGCTCGAGGGATTGATTTTTATACCTCATAACTATCATGAATTTAAATATTAAAACTATTTGCGTATGTGAATTGGTTTATATACGACTGATTCAGTAATAAAGAAATTCTAGTAAAGTTTTAACTAACTATTTAATTTAAATTCCTTAATTCATCAAACATCAACTTGTTTTCTTATGAGCATTAACTCTGATATGTAATTATAGGCATTGAGAAGATATGCAAAGAGGTGTTTCATTTTTTTTGAAACTAACGTCTTCAACCCTACAAACAACTAGTATTTAAAGATTTTTTACACTTTCATCATGGTTTATAGAGATGGATTAAATTTGGCCTTTATTCAGTGGACACGGCAAAAGGTTCTCTATTGCTAGAATTTCAGCATATATGAATTAAAAAAAGCATTAAATTTCGATACAATTATTTTATTAAGTTAATACTGGAATTAAATTGTGCATAATATTGAAATTTTTGTTTCATTAGCTATTTTGTTTTTATATGGTTCTTTTTTTGGCTCTTCAGTTTATTAATTCGTTTAGTTTTCTATAGGAGTCAGTTCTGTATCCTATCCTTGGAATCCAGTTCCAGAAAAAATGCTTACATTAAAATCAGATCGAATTTACAGTTAATAATGAGTTTTTTTAACTACTTAACAAACAACGTTGCGGTTACATCCTACAATTAGCTGGGAAAACTACGGTTCGGAAATTAACATCGTTTAATATTCGCAGAATATATCCTTTAAAGAAAGAAACTATTTTGGAAATACCTTCATATTTTCTACAGTCGTAAAACGGTAAAAGTTAACCAAATAAGTTCAACCAACTGCCATTATTTGAGGTCCATGAACCCATAAAGTTAAGAGACACACCGCTCTACTACAGCGAAATTCATTACTTTAACCTCATTTCGCTGCCCATAGATCGACATTTAAGCTAAAACTACTACTTATAAGTTAATAAACCCTGAGGAAAAAAGCTTTCATTTATTCGATTTAGAAACTTTAACAATGATTGTAGATTTATCTTTCTGAAAAAAAAAGAATGGAATATCTTTCGTTTCTTTTCCAATTCTTTTTCGCTTTTGAGTTGACGATCTTTTGATATCTCTTTCTCCAAACAGTATTCCTCGCTTCGAACCATATCCGGGTTATTATATACGGAATCACCTCCAGTTTTTTCGGAAGATAAGAAAAATTGAAGTGCATGGATTGATCGGAATAAAGGTTCCAACGTCTTGATCTGAGATCAGATACACAACTGATGGATGTGAAAACCTTCGATTCTTTTCTTTTCTAATAAAAAGAAATTCATAAGCAGAACTTATAAGTCATAATATATGTTTTATTTTTATGTTTTAACGTTTGATTAAAATAGGATCGACTAGTTTATTCATTATAACTTGCATTAATTAACGTAGTTACATGATTTCATTGATTGGTTGATTTCATGGGATATAAAATTCAAAAGCTTTTTATCACTATAATTACATTTCATTCGCTAAAAAAATTACTGCATTGCGGCACCACGACGTTGCCAACTAAGTTGTGGAAAGTTTATAAATGTATGCAAATCTTTCCTTGCTCTTTTTTTTAAATCACCTTCATGTTGCATGTAAACTAGTTCACTTTTCTGTGGCTTAATAATTGAATACTACAAAATTACGGAAAAAGCATTTATTCATTTAGATTTACGAAAACGCTTATGAAATAAAAAAAAATATTTTAAAGACTCAACAAATTTTAAATACAAAACTGATATTTTTTTATTTAGTACTTCGATGCTTTCCCCGCTACAATGGGAATCTTTCCATGTGGTGGAGGATGACAGTTGATCTTGAAGAACGGCGGTGTTTTAAATCCTTGGACTTGAATACAGAAGAAAACTTGTTCGGTTACTTTTGCAAAGCTCTTATCAATTGGCCAAAAGAGGATCTCTCGGATAGTTATTAAAAGAGTTTAACTTCGGCTAATATTGAGAGAAACACCATAGTTAAACTTTTTCCACTGCTTGAAGTTTTTATTTTATTATGCAATGTGTACCAAATGATGTCAGTGTCACATACCGTGTTAGATGTTAAAGAGTCATGGGTTTTGATCCCAGGTCAGATTTTGGGATGTTAAATCAATTTCACCCCTCCAGGATAGTATTTCAGTACGGGTAAGAGCTTAACATGCAAAATCATCGAACTGTTTCAAAAAATTGTTATAAATGTCTTAAGTAGGTCGTACTCAGTAAAAGTGATATTGATTTTATGAGTTTTTTGCTCCCATAGTCTTTTTGAGCTTATACGCTTGAACGAGTCACTAGCTATGTATACGATATAAAGATTACTGTCGAGAACATATGTTCCGGATCAATCAATAAAAAATTTATATTTAAAAGTTTGAACCGGATATGGACAAAATAAGGATTCCTTACGACCTCCACCTGTATTGTTAATTATATATTATTTTTCTACTTTTATTTACAAAATTTGGGTTGTTATGTTGCATTGCACGAAAAACATTTGAAAAGTAGAGGAAAAGATGTTCCTGTGTTATTACTTTCTTTTTTTTACACTTTCGAACATTTTTTAAATATTTATTACAGGTGCCTCCGTAAATAATCATTGAATTTCAAGAAAGGAAAAAATTAGTCTCCTCTAAAACCCATCCAAAGCTTGGCACTGACGTCTTAAGAGCGCTCGAAAATTCAATCTCTTTAGTGTTGTATGGAAGTTTTCAAAAGGTGACAGCCCTCTGCTCAAATTACCGTCGTCCCTTTACCATCGTTCAAATACAGAAGTCAATTCCATTCGACCTATGAATGCCTCAAAGTACATAAATCAATCAATGAAACGGAAACTCTATCGATGCGAATTTTAAAGAAATTAAAATTAGAAGATCGAAAATACATTATGAGATTTTTTTATTCACTATACTATAGGATAGAATAAAAAAAAAACTAAAAACAAAGAAATTTTGTGACTTTACATAAATCGCGTTCTCTTTCTAAGTTAGATATCATTGCTCACTCTTCTACAAGGTACATTTATTTGTAAGTTAAAGATGCTTAATTCAAAATAAAATGTTTTACAATGTCAGTACTCGTTTATTTAGTCACATCCTGTATTAGCAAAGAATAAATTGATAGGAAGGATAATTTTAAGACATTATAATTCTACGATAAAATTATCTTAGAATGATATTCTTTACATTTCATTTTCTTTTATGGATATAATCATTCTGATATGGCATAATATGAGCTATTCTGTTAGGAACTCAAAGATAAATACATATCCGGACATTTTGCTTCTTAAAAAATATGCTTAACGAGGTTGCTTTCAGACTTGCTTGAGAATAATATCGCTATCAATCTTTTAATATCAGAATAATCACTATTATTAATTTAAAAAGTATTTTTTTAATAAATTAAATATGGAATTTCGTAATATATATATATATATATATCAATATATATTATATTTTATTATATTTATACAAGCATTCGTAAGATAATTGTTAATATGAATCAAAAGGGAAAAAGTAATTCCGTTCTGGCTTTTTATTTGAAATAATTGAGTGCACATATAATTGCATGTAATTTAGTATAAAAACGTTTTTTTTTATTTTTGCAGAGATAAATATAGTTGCAATGATATTTAAATACAAAAAATTAGCTTAGTATTATAATTACTTTTAATGGGAGAGAGCCTAATGGTTCTACTTTAGTTTATAATTATGTATTAAATTGAGGATAACAACTTTGTGTAGCATTCTATTGTAACCTGAAGAAGAAATATAATTTAAATTAAATGTTTCATAATTGATTTTTAATATGAATCAATTTAAAAAAAGAGAATGTTGTATAGAAATGTTACATATATGGTGAAATGAAACAAATAACTTTGCTTTATTAAAATTTAAATTTTGCTTTTTTATTGGCAAAAAGAATTTCAGGAAATAACCCATTTATAATAGTTAGATTATTTTTTTTAAATGAATTTTTTAAAAACTTTTATGAATTAGCTTCGAAAGTGATTTTTTTAATATTTAAAATATATCCATCATTAACTTGTAGGAGTACTTCAGCAAAACATAAACAAATTAAACCCTGTATCAGGAAGAATTGTATTTGAAACAACCAATTGAGCAATAAATTATATATATTCATTAGAATATCCATATTTAATTTATTTTTACCAAAACTCTAAACAACTGGCTAGCAAGTACAAACTTAACAGATTATTATTTTCGACTTATCTAGTAAACTCTGAATCTAGAAATTTTAAATAAAGATATTTCAATCAATATACTTTAATAAATTTAAGCGAAATATTGTATGATTAAATTTCCGATGCGCTTTCTATGGGATACAAAGCATTTCCTATTTCATTTTCTGTCTTCACTGCTTGATCTATTGAACGTTTTAAATGCATATTTGTATAAATAAAACAATTGGATTTGGAACAATCATAAAGCACATTACGAGATTGTTTTTATTTTTGAGTAATGAGATGGAAACTGCACCAGAGAGAAAAATTTTTGTTTATTTAAATCCACATAAACTTCTTTTTTAATATTAAAATTACAGTTTACTTATTTTTTTGTACTTGTTTATCAGCTATAAAAACTGATTCAATAAATTTAATAAATAATCTTTATTTGTGGTAAATACATTGTATGGAAAAACACATTTGTAATATTTGGGGGGTAAATTGTTACAAGATATATAGATAAATATGTTAATTAAATTGAAGAAAAAAATTAGAATAAAGTAATTTCATAAACACATGTTTTCATTAGAAATATATTTAAGCTACTATTTCAGAAAATGTTAAATGTGAACTGTGGAAAGATAGCAGCAAAATGTTAGTCAATGTCTCTTGCACATTCTTAATTAAGAGTGAGGGACCTAAAATTAAAATGCTGGATCATCTGATGCTCAAAAGAAGTTTTCTTTTATAAAGTTGGCCACACTTTAGTTGGAGACAGAGAAAAACGCTCCTGAAACTGCAGCTGGAGTCTTTGATGTTCTTGCATTCAAATGAGGAAGCGAATGATTCTGTTGGCCTGTACTTGTTCCAAAACCAGACAAGGATTTTGATCTGAGGCCTTTTGGTGGATGTGCAGATCAAAGACAGCTAGATTCGTCTTTGGAACTTAGGTTTCATTAAAATGAGTTAATGATAGTCTTGCAGCAAGGAGAGCTAATTTCAATACCCTCTCTTCATCAGACAGTAATGTGTTTACTTTCCTTTACTTTCCAGGAAACCATCGTATTTGCTTTCTTAGATTCAAATACTTTTCTCATAACTTTCTCTAGGCCATCTTATTACTAAATATTACTGTAATCTTACTAGTCTGTATTTGCATGCTGTAACAAATATCTGAGACAGTCTTGGTTGAACCATGTGCAGATTTACTAAATCCTCTCTCTCACCATGGATTCAGTACAAACATAAAATTCTGATATTGCACTCAAAACTTGCTGAATGAATAAAATACGGCTAGAAAATTGTTGTGGAATATTTATCTCATTACACATCTGCTTTTTCTTATTAACCGTAAAAGCCTTCTTTATGCCACTCATGTTCTTTCTCCATCAACAGTCACAACTGTGGTTAGGTCAATCCACGTTGTAATCAAAAAGGTGTTTTTTTCATTTTTTTGAATTTATCTCCTCTGCATAGGCATACATAAATTAATGAAGTCAGCATTGTGTGTTATGTTCATGTAACATACCTCTAATAAACACAAGCGGATGATGAGATGGAACAGCTGCCCAGTGATTCAACCACGGCAATTGAAAAATGGTGAAGAAAGTTGCCTTGTAGGTTTCGCTATTTGAGTCATAACATTTTGGCATATCTGCAACTTACGAGTGGGCATTGGTATTTTGCATCAAAGTTTACATTTTAATATTATTTCAATTTTCTAGCAAAACTCCTCAGCTACCACAAACGTTACTTTCATTAGCTTAACAATCTGTAAACGGTTTGCCTCTCAGCCAGGCGGATTAAATTTATAACGCAGCCTCCGTTGAGGTGATTAATTTTACTTTGAAGAATTACTGAACAATATCCTATGAGATACGAGTTAGTTTATAATTTAAAGCTTCTTTGGAACGGACTTCACCCTCCACTGAGCATATTTTTCTGCTGATGTTTGCTTCGAGTGTCAGCGCAGGTTGTATTCTTTCTTTATGGCCATTGGTTTCGTTGCAATGCACAAACTGTGCTTTTCTCGATGGATTGATGAAAGAAGAGTATCCCATATCAATTCATTCTAAATCAGTGATCAAACCCATCGTCAATTTTTCTTTTCATCTTCTTGCCCATCGTTGGGTACTAAAATATAAAGTGGTTTCAACATGATAAATAAGGTGAAACTGAAAGACGTTTGCTCTAAAATCTGTTTTTCGAACTAATTTCATTGCAAGTATACCTCAAAATTACCCCGATATAATTTTTTTTGAAAAAAAATGTGAGTTAAGCTTATCTGAATATTCTTAAATATATCCACTTATGTTAGAGAGTGGTGCTTTTTTATTGTTTCCTCTTTTAGAAAATTCGGAAAATTAACGACCAATTACATTCTACCACTTTATATGCACTGGTAGTAATCACGCAGAGGAAATTATCACTGAAATAAAATAAGAATGCAGCATGTTTCGCAATTAGACGCTAACTGACATAACAACTTTTATCGCAACAGCGAATTGACACTAACAAACTGTGATCAAAATAGTCAAGTCTTAAACGAGCAACAAACCATTTTAAAACTCTAGAACCAGATTGTGTTATATCACATCTTATTGACTGTGAACAGAAGTAGACAAAGTAAGCCTTGAATAAGGCTTTGCAATTCGGTTTGAAAATATAGTGCCCTACTGCGCACCTCTATTTGAAACGGTAAAATGTAACGTCCACTTAAGCGGTGGCCGATCTTGGAAGGATATGCATACATTTCAGCAATTTTTTAGTGGATAAAAGGTATCCACGGGCAAGATGAAACCTCGCTGGCGATTTGGAACCCTTGGTCTAGAAAGTCACAATTCCTGCCGTTTGAGGATTGTTTTCATTGAATTTGACCTCAGTGTAAAAACTTGATTGTTGCAAGGGTAGTGAGAAATCTTAAAATAATATTCAATTAGAGGTACATATAAAACAAAAGAAGAGAACGTAAACTAAAGAGTGTTTCTTGCATGAGCATTGCATGTCCACAAAGCACCTTTTCAGTTCATTCGTTCATAAAACTTTTAACAGCCGTTATCTGGTATCTTCATATTCTTTTCCTTTTTCTCTTTTATAAAATAGCCTTTATGGATGGACGTTTTACAACAACCAATGACCGCTGGACGATGTCATTAAGTAATGAATCAGAACCAGGCGAATACATTTTAGAGTGTGTAACAAAAGTTCACACCTTTGGCTCGCAAAGTGCATTTGAGAGACAGGCGACTGCGTCAAAAAAGCAGCGATTATTGTATGTGCATAAAGTATAAATCTTTCTAAAATATGTTACGTTATCTGATTTTTAGAAACTTAGTTATCTTACTTTTGAACAAACCCTATAGCACTTTTAGCCTAAAGCAGTATAAATTTGTTTTGTTTTTCTTTATTCAACTTATTCATTAGTCATAATAGATATAAATAAGAGAATGTAATTACACAAGTCTCTCATAAATCGTTAAGAATGCTTCATCTCATCAAGAATGATTTGTATTTCTTGGATTTAATAATCAGTAGTCTACTCTGGTTGGATACATTACATTAAATAAGGGGTTATCTTGGGGCTATTAACAACGTTTTAATCGAAATTATTTTATTGATATAGATCATCAATTTAAAAGACAGCCCTTTCTTTTAAGTGGTAACATTTTTTGATAAGTTGCTAGTTGTATTCCAGAGAATAGTTCTGTGAACATTTCTGTTCTGAATGAAAGGGTTTTAGTTCGCGCTGTTTTCTTCTCCTGGAAGTTTAAGAGTAGAAGGAATTTGGATGCTTTTCAAAACCGCATAAAGTAAATTCCTGTTGATGTGCTGTTATATGTTTTAGTCTCTGGACTACTCCGACAGAATAGAAATAACTACTACTAGTGCCAGTGTGTGTTAAGTGTTTTTCAATTGTTTCGACTGTAATATCGTAATGCTTAACCTGATCTCAAAGTTATCTGCCACTAACACTTTATGTGGTTAAAAGAAAGACAAATCTACTAAAAGACACATCTACTCTTCGGCTGTTTAGTCGGAATGTGAGAATACTACAAATAAACTAATTGCTCCTTATCTATCTCCATAAGTCCTTAAAACTGAATATGAAAGTGTTTGTGGACTTTTGCTTCTGAAACTAAAGTCAAGCATACTCATTTTATTGTGAGATCTCACTACGAAAATTGCTCAAGGTACGTATCTTACCTGGGTCAATATATATATAAAATAATGTATTCCCATTTCTAAATCTCTGCATATGTATAGTGTTGTCTTCTCCAGTTGAATACCTGAAAGCTCCCGTCTACCACCATTTGATTTCATTGGTCGTAATGTTAATCCTATGAAATTTTGACTTTAAAACTCACATCTTTACTATTTGATCCATTTGAATGCAATAAAGTGCATCTGAAAAAAAAAAATAATAAATGCTTCTGAAATTATTTTCTCCTCCCATTTTAAAATTATTTAAAAATATTTTTAAAGAGAACTCTGAAACGAGTCGACATTAAATTAAGTGTAGCAATGTTTTTAAAATCGGAGGAAAAAGTAATTCCACAGAATCATTCATTTTGCTCTTTCAGGTACTGCACTTTATTTACATTCAATAACAAATAGTAAGGAAGTGAAATTAAGTTGAAATTTCATAGAATATATCCACGAAATCAAAATGGAAGAACGAGCTCTTTATATCAAATTACAATCGCTGGCAGTACGAACGAATTGTTCTGCATTTACTAATCTGAGAAACAATCAGAGCATAAATACAAAAAATACGCAAAATTGTTTGTTCCACTAAAAAAAATTCTTGATACTGTGTCTAGCATCCTGGCATGTCTTCACGGTTAAAGAACCCATACATGGTAATTTTGCTTCTTGTAGACTCTTCAAAGCTATTTAAACGCGATTTCGGTAAGAGAAATAGAATACTTTTTTCATTGTTACATAATGCAACGTTGTAAGCTGCATTCCCTTAATGCATCGTGAGAAAAATCCCTATATAATATATAATAAATATTATGATATCTATCAGAAAAAGTATAATTCATGTCGGTGATAATTATACAAAACAGATCATAACGTGAATCTATTCCATATTATAAACAAGTAATATATCTATTCGTCAAAATAAACTAATACTAATATTAATAATAATTCGTTCAAATTGAATGAAGTTGTTGTTTTGTATGGAACTAGGACTGTTCTTTGAGTAAAGGTTTAATTAATTGAATGAAAAATAAAAAAATGAAGTGATTAAGTTCTTAGTTTAAAAACTGGTTCTTAGTTCTTATATATAATATTATTGTGTGTGTGTGTGTGTGTGTGTGTGTGTGTGTGTGTGTGTGTGTGTGTGTGTGTGTGTGTGTGTGTGTGTGTGTGTGTGTGTGTGTGTGTGTGTGCGTGCGTGCGTGCGTGCGTGCGTGCGTGCGATGTGTGTGTATGTATATATATATATATATATATATATATATATATATAGTCATTCCGCTCTTGAAAAATAGTACTATGAATTCAATTATTCAATAACACAGCCAAAGCGTAGTAAAGAAATAATGTTTAAACTCAAATTTCAGCATATTTTTAAAAACTGTGACATGTCAAATTCTTTGTTTTCTATTCCTGTTACATTCTAGTATGGATATATCAATATATTTTATACGAACGTCTTATAATAAATTCGTTTTCTCTTCCATTTGATATTCAATTCCCTTAATTCAACATAATATGTAATGAAAGAAATGAAAATGAACTATATTAGTAATGAACCATATTAGTAAGAGCAATTAAATTAAAACTCATGAATATGTCTACTATATTATGAAAGTTTGTAAAGTAATTTTGCGCTAATCAAAATATGCTTACAGCATCATGCTCAGTACTGTGGCAAAATCGAAGTTCATAGCACAAGTGAAAAATTTGGTTTTGCAAAGTAAAGCAATGCGTATCTGGAATCTAGATGTTCAAAAAAATGAAAAAAAAAAAAAAAAGTCAAAATATGTCGAGAACCGAAAATAGAGAAGGATCAGTAGGGTAACCCGTGGATGGTTCCTACATGTTTACCAAAGGCAGTGAACATCATGTGAAAGAGAAAGACCATGAGAGACCCTCAAAGTGTACCGGCCATTCTGATTTCGTCAGCTTAATGTTAATCCAATGGAATTTCGACTTTCATTCTCAAACTTTTACCATTTGATCTTTAAATGCAATAAAATGCATCTGAAAGAGCAAAAAATGGTAAAAGACTTTTGTCCCTACAATTTTTTTTCCTCAATTTTTTTCAAGATATATTTACCCACTTTTAAATTTTTGTAGTTTTCCAGTCTTTGAAAAAATATTTTATATTTTATGAATCAGTCAGAGGAAAAAGAAATGAATTTCACAGAACTCTTCAGTACTTTTTGTTTTATCACATGCTTTGTATTGAATTCAAATAGATTAAATAGTAAATATTTGAGAATGAAAGTCCAAATTCCGTAAGATTAAGTTTAAGCTGACGAAATCAAATTAGCGGGTAGCGGAAGTTCTAAGTTGGTGATACCTGTGTTTACCTTAGGAAGGTTAGACCCCTAGGGATATTATATTCATTGATAGTTGACTAAAAAGATCTAAAAAAGCAAATCAAATTCAATCAAAGAATAACTGTTATTTATATAACTTTTTTATAAATATTTCATAGCTTGTATTATAAATAAACAAGAATCCCGTCTACCGGCCATTTTGATTTCATGAACACAATGTTTATCTACGGAATATTTACAATCCTAATGAAATTTAGAATATATTATCACTTAAAACGCAATATAGTGCATCCGAATTAGAAGACCCTTATAAAGGTTTTTTTTCGAAATTACATTTTTCTACTGATTTTTAAAACTACTTTTATGCCTATTTTAATTATTTGTTTTTACGTTTTTCCAATCCTTAAATTTTCTAAAAAATATTTTTGAAAAGAGGGGGGGGGGAATATAATTCTTCATAAACATTCCTTATTAATTGCTTTTTCAGTTGCACAGTTTATATTCAAATAAATAAAATAATTTACACTTTAGGAGAAATGCAGAAATTTCATAGGATTAACATCACATTCTCGAAATTGAAATAGCTGGGGAGAGCCTTAATGTACCTTTTTAGGTAATGGTAAGAAGTTAAACAAGATATCACATAGAAAATGCAAAGACTTTTATAGGTAGAATCATATGTTATACATATACATATATATATATATATATATATATATATATATATACTCTATAACCATCTTTATATATATATATATAATTTTAATTTTCTCTATTAAGGTGATCTGAAAAATGCTACTTTCTCTTTTTTTACTGTATTATAAAAGGTTTTTAAAGCATAGTGTCAAATTTCATTCCCAAAGCTGTTTGTTTCTCCAAATCATCCAGTTAATGATCCAAGAATTCTGAAAATAACTATGCAGAGCAAAAGAGCTTGAGACACAAGAGATACTGGATGTATGACGTAATGGGAGTATTTGACTAACAATTTATGTGTACAAAAGTTACCCCATTGGCAGTTGTCAGCAAGTAGTAGTAGACATCGTCTTATGACATCATGTAGATAATGGAAGATTTCCTGCTTGAATATGCTGAGGGATTGTTCATAGTCCATTAGTGTCATATTGACAACTTATGTCTGTTACTCAAAACAATGTATATTCTTGAATGTTGTATCTATGTTTTAAGCTTGTGTTTAATTTAAGATTGGAATACATGTATCACACGATTCTCTTAAGCAGTTGGTTAGGATGACTTCTTTTGGTATATGTTCACTTCATGTCTAAAAATAGCGTAAGATATGAATAAAAGTTTGTAAAAAGAAATAAAAAGAAGAATATTAACGTTGATCATCGTTTAACAAGCATTTAAATTAAGTTTGCCTTACCATACAGGTAATTAGTAATTAATTTTTATTTCTTTTCTTTCTGTAATTATGATGTAAGGGATATTTTACTACGAATATATTGCTATGCAAATATTTATCATCGTATGCAGGGAACTGTTATTATTAGTAGAAATAACGGATAAGTATTTTTACTTGTACTTCAAATTCATTGATCCTTGATAACTTAATGTTGTAAATTATTACTAAGTAATATTGATGTGTGTTGTTTTCAGGGAAACCTTAGATTGAAGTGTCTTGCCGTATGTCTTAGAAGACAGAGATTAATCTGATAAGTTACAGTGATGACCTTCGAAAGGTTGTTAAACAATGGGAGAAATGTATTATTCAAGATTGTGTTAATGTAGAAAGGTCTTAAGTATAAAAAATAAAAATAAAGTTTCTATATCAGGATTAGCTTTAGTTATAATTAAAACATTGCGATACCTCAGGAGAGTAATTAAAACAAAAATATATGGTATCCTGAAACGAAAAAAAGGAACATCAGTATCCGTAATTTTCAGCAGTATAAGTATATATGAGTATCAATAAATTAGTAGCATATATTTTAACCAAATATCTCGGTTATTTCTTTGTATTAATTACAACTTTTTTTCGATATTGCAATAGTATTTATATTTAATTTTATGTTGGATAGATAAACCAGATATTACATCATAATTTTGATTTTTTAACAATGCTGCAATTCTTCATTTATGGTGAATTTAGGATTGAAATAAACAAATAAACATTGTAGCCCAAAAGTCACTTTACCATTCAAAAATGAAATAACTTATTCACTTTTAATTATTTGATAATATTCTTTAAAATTATATATATATATATATATATATATATATATATATATATATATATATATATATATATATATATATATATATATATATAATTATATATATATATATATATATATATATATATAATTATATATATATATATATATATTATTAGTAACTGTACACTGTAAGCCATTCAAATAATTGACAATAAGAAGGAATGTACTTGAACGACGTCAAAATCACACGAAAAGGAAGAAGAAGAGGTTAAGGACATACAAATGAGTTAGTATTTCTGTTCATTTTATACAATGCAGGAGGACATCTTAAGCTGGCAAATAAAAGTTCTAGTAGAATTTCTCATTCGAAAAACGCTTTGTAACGCTCGAGTTTGCTCACAATACCGTGTTATGCCTCGAAATAAAATGCTTACCAACATGTGTCAGAATTCAATAGAAGCAGGATCGTTTTCTTATCTTGAGATTAGATTATCGTTCCGTGATACACTGTGTCGAAATCTAACTATTGTCATACAGATTTGGTTTTTTGAAGTCATACTGAATAGTACGCAAATTTCCACACTTTCTTATGGCTAAAGCCCGGAGAGGATAAGTATATATTGAAGGATCGATCCTACTACCACATCAAGCACAATTAGTCAGTAAATGAGCATGTTTACAGAACTGACCAGTATCCGTAAGGTGCAATAACGTTTGCAGAATCACTGGTCTGCAGGCACAACGACCATTACTTCGTATTCCTTGACAATGCAGCATAGAGAGGGACGATTTTGGTGCGCTAAACGAAAAGCTGGATGCAGAATTGGCAGAGATATGTCATCTTCTCAGATGAATTTCAGCTTTCGTGCAGTATTCGATAGCCATATAGCGTCTAGAGTTCCCCAAGTAGACCTCTCATTGCCTCCTTGCGTTAATATCGGCATAAAGGCCTGAAATTGGTGTGGTTTGGGCTACCACAGGGTAAACGACACTCGCATATAGTTCGTATCGACAGTAATTAGAACCGCAGATTGGTTCATTTCTGACATCTTACGTAATGGTAATGCCCTATTTCAGAACCTATGGACGCCAATTTCCATAAGATAGTACAAAAGAAACCATGTTGCATCGTGTTCTGATCTTCATGCACAGCATATTCGACTGTTGCCCCTGACCAACACGGCTTCCAGATCTGTGACTTTTGAGAAAACATCTGGTCATGAATTACTGAGAACAAGCCCGCCAACACGTCTCCAGCTAATACGGATGATGAAGTGTGGCATAGACTTGAAACAGCATGGAATGACGAATGAGTTTCCCGTTTCTTTATCCGAGCCCAAATCATCTCCATAGCTAACCGGGTAAGGGACTTTTTTTAGCTATGAGTGTGTTGAGTGTTTCTACTAATTTCGTAATTTATAACTTTTAATCACTTGAAGAATTTAATCATATTTTCTACATCCCATATACATTACAATAACTGTACCTTTTTGTTGTTTTGATTTCTATTCCTTGATGTTGCAATTTTAATGCAATATATATATAGAATCAAGACAGTATTCCCATTATCATCCTGGAAGAAGTACGGACTTGGTATAATTTATGATATAATACCATAACGTGACTGAGAGAGAGGATAAATTCTCCATGAATTTGGAATATGTAGTTTTCATAATTCTGGTATTTTCATCTGTTCATAGCTCTCTTTCTGAATAGAGAACAATGGGCACGTTGCTGGCTCTTCTTCTTTGTCTTATCTGTAATTTCTTTCCAATTCTGTATTCTAAAATTAGGCACAAAATATAATTTATAAACATTACAATTTTTTCTTAAATTTGTTATCGGATGTTTGACTCATTATGTATTTATCTATATAACTACTCCTATTATTAGATACAGGTTGATTATTATATACTAATTTATATGAAAGAAGTTATATCTTTCGTTTTGTAATAGATAGATCGAGGTCTTTTACCACTACTGATTTGTTATGTTTTATTCATCATACATTTAATCCTTATTTATCAATCGCATATTTATATTTTTAGTTAATACCATAATTAATAGCAATTAAGCCCAACTACTCCTTTTAAATGATAATTATTAAAAATAAGATAATTTAAATGAAGCAATACGTA
>BMAW01048516.1:173217-188107 GCA_019974015.1 Nephila pilipes
TTTTTTTTTTTTTTTTTTTTTTTTTTTTTTTTTTTTTTGCATTTCATCACATATTCATTTTAATCCCTTATTGATTTGTCTGTTTTCATTAATATTGGATAATATTTTTGTTGATAATTTTGTGACATTTAAACACTCATGAATTTTTTTTGTACTTTTGTTAAAAGGGGGAAAGCTTAATATTATTTTAAATTTTTCTCGTAACTCAATAAAATTATTAGCAATGTATATAGCTCATAGGGAATCAAATTGCGATGTTAGTGGTATTATATATATTTACCTTCTCATTAATATATTTTTCTTATGTATTTAAATAGAAGGAAACTCAGAATTTAGTTTGAATCATATTACTAGATACAAATATTCAAAAAAATCGGTTAAAGTGCGATTTAGAAGACTGATATTGTATAACATATTTATCAGTGTTTTTTTTTTTTTTTTTTTTTTAATTTTTTTTTTTTTTTTTCAGAATCGGAGAAAAATCATTTCTCAATTAGTGTACGCACATTTGAAACAGATTGAATAAAATATGTTTATATCATCAAATATATAAGATACTTATTTAACTCTAGGGGATTGATTTTTATACCTCATAACTATCATATGAATTTAAATATTAAGCTTATTTCAGTATGGTGAATTGGTTATGTATACGACTGATTCAGTAATAAGAAAATTGCTTAAGAAATTTTAACTAACAATTTAATTTAAATTCCTTAATTCATCCATAAACATCAACATTTGTTTTCTTATGAGCATTAACTCTGATATTAATTATAGGCATTGAGAAGGAATGGCAAAGAGGTGTTTCATTTTTTTGAAACTAACGTCTTCAACCCTACACAACAACTAGTATTTAAAGATTTTTACACTTTCATCATGGTTTATAGAGATGGATTAAATTTATTATTATTCCAGTGGACACGGCAAAAGTTCTCTATTGCTAAATTTCAGCATATATATGAATTAAAAAATACCATTAAATTTCGATATCAATTATTTTATTAATTGAAATAACTGGAATTAAATTGTGCATAATAATTGAAATTTTTGTTTCATTGCTATTTTGTTTTTGATATGGTTCTTTTTTGGCTCTTCAGTTTATTAATTCGTTTAGTTTTCTATAGGAATCCAGTTCTGTATCCTATCCTATAGGAATCCAGTTCCAGAAAAATGCTTACATTAAAAATCAAGATCGAATTTACAGTTAATAATGTATTGATTTTTTTAACGTACTTAACAAACATTGCGGTTACATCACATACAATTGCTGGGAAAAACTACGGTTCCGGAAATTACTAAGCCACGTTTAATATTCGCAGAATATATCCTATTTAAAGAAAGAAACTATTTTGGAAATACCTTCATATTTTCTACAGTCGTAAACATTAAAAGTTAACCAAATAGGGTTCAACCAACTGCCCATTATTTGAAAAAGGTCCATGAACCCATAAAAGTTAAGGGCCACCGCTCTACAGAACCCGAAATTCATTACTTTAACCTCATTTCCGCTGCCCACAAATGATCGTGGTACAGCTAAACTACTGCTATAAGTAATAAACCCTGAGGAAAAAGCTTTTCATTTTATTCGATTTAAACTTTAACAATAGAATTGTAAATTTATCTTTCTGAAAAAAAAAAGGAATAATATCTTTCGTTCTTTCCAATTCTTTTTCGCTTTTGAGTTTTCGATACATCTTTTGATATCTCTTTCTCCAAACGAAGTATTCCTCGCTTCGAACCATATCCGAGATTTATTATATCGGAATCACCTCCCACGTTTTTCGGAAGATAAGAAAAATTGAAGGCGATGGATTGGATGCGGAATGAGTTCCAACGTCTTGATCTGAGATCAGATACAACGTGATGGATGTGAAACGAAATTTCGGATTCTTTCTTTTCTAATAACTTCAAAAGAAATTATAAGCAGAACTTATAAGTCATAATATATGTTTTATTTTTATGTTTAACGTAGATTTGATTAAAAATAGGATCGACTAGTTTTATTCATTATAACTTGCATTAATTAACGTAGTTACATGATTTCATTGATTGGTTGATTTCATGGGATATAAAGTTACAAAGGCTTTATTATGCACCTATAATTACATTTCATTCGCTTAAAAAAATTATACCTTGGGCACACACGACATTGCCAACTAAGTTGTGGAGAGTTTTATAAATGTATGCAAATCTTTCCTTGCTCATTTTTTTAAATCCCACTTCAGTTGCATTTAAACGGTTCACTTTTCTGTGGCTTAATAAATTGAATACTACAAAATTACGGAAACAACAAACATTTATTCATTTAGTTAGAAAAACGTTATGAAATAAAAAAAAATATTTTAAGACTCCAACAAAATTTTAAATACAAATACGAGTATTTTTCCGTTTATTTAGTACTTCGATGCTTTCCCCGCTACAATGGGGAATCTTTTTCCACCCTGTGGTGGAGGATGACAGTTGATCTTGAAGAACGGCGGTGTTTTAAATCCTTGACCTTTGAATACGAAGAAAACTTGTTCGGTTACTTTTTGCAAAGCTCTTATCAATTAGACCAAAAGGAATCCTCTCTCGGGATAGTTATTAAGGCATTTAACTTCTGGCTTCATTATTGAAGAGAAACACCATAGTTTAAAACTTTTTTCCTGCTTGAAGTTTTACTTTATATTTTAATGCAATGGTACCAAATGATGTCAGTGTCACATACCGGTAGATGTTAAAGAGATCATGGGTTTTTGATCCCAGGTCAAGTTTTGGGATGTTAAAAATCAATTCACCCCTCCCAGGATAGTATTTCAAGTACGAGATAAAGAGCTTAATGCTAAAATCATCGAACACGTGTTTCAAAAAATTGTTATAAATGTCTTAGAAGTAAGGTCAGTACTCAGTAAAAGTAGGTATTGATTTATTATAGTTTTGCTCCCCATATCTTTTTGACTTATACGTGAACGAGTCACAGCATATGCTGTATAACGTATAAAAGATTACTGTCGAAACATATGTTCCGGATCAATCAATAAAATTTATATTTAAAAGTTTGAACCGGTTATGACAAAAATAAGGATTCCAGCGACACTCCACCACAATATTGTTAATTATAGTATATTTTTCTACTTTTATTTACAAAGCTGGGTTGTTGTTGCAACTTGCACGGAAAAATACATTTGAAAGAGTGGAGGATAAAGAAATGTTCCTGTGTTATTACTTTCTTTTTTTACACTTTCCGAACATTTTTAAATATTTATTACAGGTCTGAAAACTCGTAAATAATCATTGAATTTCAAGAAAAGGAAAAATTCGTCTCCTCTAAAAACCCATCAAGTAGCGGCACTGACATGCTTAAAACTGAAGAGCTCAAATTCATCTCTTTAGTGTTGTATGGAAGTTTCAAAAGGGTGACGCCCTCTGCTCAAAGTTACCGTCGTCCCTTTACCATCGTTCAAATACATGAAATCAATTCCCAACGACCTTGTAATGCCTCAAAGAGTAATAAATCAATCAATGAAACGGAAACTCTATCGATGCGAATTTTAAAAATTAAAATGAGAATCGAAAATAATATTTTATGAGATTTTTATTCACTAATGCTATAAATTAGAATAAAAAAAAAAAAACTAAAACAAAGAAATTTTGTGACTTTTACATAAATCACGTTCTCTTTCTAGGATTAGAAGAATCGTATTCCTCTTAGCTTCTTTCAAGGCCATTTATTTAGATTAAGATGCATGAATTCAAAATAAAATGTTTTACAATGTCAGTCTCGTTTTTAATATCCACATCCTGTATTACAAAGAATAAATTGATAGGAAGGATAATTTTAAGACATTATAATTCTAACGATAAAATTATCTCTAGAAATGCAATTCTTTACATTTCATTTTTCTTTTAGGATATAATCATTCTGATATGGCATAATATGAGCTATTCTGTTAGGGAACTCAAAGATAAATACTATCCGGACATTTTACTTCTTAAAAATAATGCTTAACGAGGTTGCTTTCAACTTCACTTGAAATAATATCGCTATCAATCTTTTAATATTACCTAAAGAATAATCATATTTTAAAAAAGATATTTTTTAATAAATTAAATATGAATTTCAGTAATATATATATATATATATATCAAAAAGCATTCGTAAGTAATTGTTAATATGAATCAAGGAAAAAGTAATTCCGTTTCTGGCTTTTTTATTTGAAATAATTGAGTACATTATAATTGCATGTAATTTGAAAATAAAAGTTTTTTTTTTTATTTTTGCAGAGATTAAATATGAGTTGCAATGATATTTAAATACAAAAATTGTAGTATTATAATTACTTTTAATGGGAGGGAGAACCTAATTTCTACTTTATTTACTTAATTATGTATTAATTGAGATAACAACTTTGTGTACATTCTATTGTAACCTGAAGAAAAATGATAATTTAAAATTAAATGTTTCATGAGTGATTTTATTATGAATCAATTTAAAAAAGAGAATATTTGTATGCGATGTTACATATATGAGTGAAATGAAACAAATAACTTTGCTTTATTTGTTAAAAAATTTAATTTTGCTTTTGTGAAAAGAATTTCAGGAAATAACCCATTTATAATATTAGATTATATTTTTAAATAATTTTTAAAAATATTTTTATAATTCATAGCTTCGAAAAGTATTTTTTTAATATTTAAAAATATATCCAGTCGATAACTTGTGAGGTACTTCAACCAAAACATAAACAAATTAAACCACTATGACTAGGAAAGAATTATGTATTTGAAACAACCAATTAGCAATAAATTATATATATTCATTAGAATATCCTGTAATTTTAATTTATTTTACCAAAACTCTAAACTTAACTGGCTAGCAATGCAAACTTAACAGATTATTATTTTCGACTTATCTAGTAAACTCTGAATGCATAGAAATTTTAAATGAATATTCCAATCCAATATACTTTAATAAATTTAACGGAAATATTGTATGATTAAATTTCCGATGCGCTTTCCTATGGGATACAAAGCATTTCCTATTTCATTTTCTGTCTTCACGCTTGAATTCTATTGAACATTTTAAAATGCATATTTTGTATAAATAAAGCAATGGTAATTTAGTAACAATCATAAGCAACATACGAATTGTTTTTATTGAAGTAATGAATTGGAAACTGCACCAGAGAGAAAATATATTTTGTTTATTTAAATCATGACACACTCAATTTTTAATATTAAAATTACAGTTTACTTATTTTTGTACTTGTTTATCAACTATAAAAAACTGAATTCAATAAATTTAATAAATAATCTTTATTTGTAGGTAAATACATTGTATGGAAACACATTTGTAATATTTGGGGGGTAAATATTTACAAGATTATAGTAAATATGTTTTTAAATAAATTGAAGAAAAAAAATTAGAATAGAAAAGTAATTTCATAAACACATGTTTCATTAAAATATATTTAAGCTACTATTTCAGAAAATGGTTTTGTAAATTTTGAACTGTGGAAAGATAGCAGCAAAATGTTAGTCAATGTCTCTTTGCACATTCTTAATTAAGAGGAGGGACCTAAAAATTAAAATACGGATCATCTGATGCTCAAAAGAAGTTTTCTTTTATAAAGTTGGCCACGCCTTTGAATTGGAGACAGAAAAACGCTCCTGAAACTGCAGCTGGAGGTCTTTGATGTTCTTGCATTCAAATGAGGCGCAGATAGTTGCTTGTTGGCCTGTACTTGTTCCAAAACCAAGACAAGTTTTGATCTGAAGGCCTTTAGGTGGGTGTACAGATCAAAACCTAGATTTTTTCGTCCTTTTAGTTTTAGGTTCAGAAAATTTAAATGATTAGATATGTCTGCAGCAAAGGCTAATTTCAATACCCTCTCTTCATCAGACAGTAATGTGTTTGCCTTTCCTTTACTTTCCAGGAAGCCACGTATTTGCTTTCTTAATTCAAATACTTTTCTCATAACTTTCTCACAATTTAGCCATCTTATTACTAAATATTACTGTACATCTTACTAATCTGTATTTGCATCTTTTAACAAATATCTGAACAGTCTATGGTTGAACCCATGTGAGATTTACTAAATTCCTCTTCTTCACCATAGGATTCAGTACAAACCTAAATTCTGATATTTAGCACTCAAAACTTGCTGGTGAATAAAATACGGCTAGAAAATTGGTTGTGGAATATTTATCTCATTACACATCTGCTTTTCTTATTAACCCAAGCCTTTCTTTGTGCCACTCATGTTCTTTCCTCCATCAACAGTCAGGCAACTGTGGTTAGTCCAATCCACGTTGTAATCAAAAAGGTGTTTTTTTTTTTCATTTTTTTGAATTTATCCTCTCTGGCATACATAAATGGCATACATAAATGTAATGAAGTCAGCTTGTGTGTTATGTTCATGCCTTCAACATACCTCTAATAAACACAAGCAGATGAGAGATGGAACAGCTGCCCAGTGATTCAACCACGGCAATTGAAAAATGGTGAAAGTTGCTTGTAGGTTTCGCTATTTGAGTCACAACATTTTGAGCCATATCTGCAACACGGTGGGCATTGGTATTTGCATCCAAGTTTACATTTTAATATTATTTCAATTTTTCTAGCAAAACTCCTCAGCTACCTCCAACAAACATTCTTTCATTACTTAACCAATCTGTAAACGGTTTGCCTCTCTTAGCCAGGACGGATTAAAATTTATAACTGACCTCCGTTAGTGATTAATTTTTCTTTGAAGATTTACTGAACAATATCCTATGAGATACGAGTTATTTTATAATTTAAAAGCTTCTTTGGAACGGACTTCACCCTCCACTGAGCATATTTTTCTTGATGTTTGCTTCGATGATAAGGCGCAGGTTGTATTCTTTCTTTATGGCCTTGGTTTCGTTGCCAATCACAAACTGTGCTTTCTCGATGGATTTGATGAAGAAGTATCCCATACTCCATTCTTCTTCAAATTGTCCAAACCCATCGTCAATTTTTCTTTTCATCTTCTTGGCCATCGTTGGGTACTAAAATAAAGTGGTTTCAACATGAGTAAATAGTGAAACTGAAAGAACGTAATATTGCTCTAAAAATCTGTTTTTTCGAACTAATTTCATTGCAATTATACCTCAAATTACCCCGATATAATTTTTTTGAAAAAAATGATTTCTTGAGTTAAGCTTATCTGAATATTCTGCAAATATATCCACTTATGTTAGAGAGAGTGGTGCTTTTATTGTTTCCTCTTTAGAAAATTCGGAAAATTCTTGTTAAAACCAATTACATTCTACCACTTTATATACACTGGTAAGTAATCACGCAGAGGAAATTATCACTGAAATAAAATAGAATGCAGCATGTTTCGCAATTAGACGCTAACTGACACCAACAACTTTTTATCGCAACAGCGAATTGACACTAGCAAACTGTGATCAAAATGATCAAGTCTTGAAACGAGCAGCAAACCATTTAAAACTCTAGAACCAGATTGTGTTATATCATCTTATTGACTGTGAACAGAAGTAGACAAAGTAAGCAGCGAATAAGGCTTTGCAATTCAGTGATTGGTTTGAAAATATAGTGCCCTACTGCGCACCTCTATTTGAATTCGGTAAAAATGTAACGTCCACTTAAGCGGTGGCCGATCTTGGAAGGATATGCATACATTTCAGCAATTTTTTAGTGGATAAAAAGGTATCCACGGGCAAGATGAAAGAGCCTCGCTGGCGATTTTGGAGACCCTTGGTCTAGAAGATCACAATTCCTGCCGTTTGAGGATTGTTTTCATTGAATTTGACCTCAGTGTAAAGCGATTGTTGCCAAGGGTAGTGAGAAATCTTAAAATAATATTCGAATAGAGGTACATATAAAACAAAAGAAGAGGAACGTAAACTAAAAGAGTGTTTCTTGCATGACATTGCATGTCTCCACAAAGCACCTTTTCGATTCATTCGTTCATAAAACTTTTAACAGCCGTTATCTGGTATCTTCATATTTTCCTTTTTTCTCTTTTATAAAGCCTTTATAGATGGACGTTTTTACAACAACCAATGACACTTTGGACGTGTCATTAAGTAATGAATCAGAAAGACAGGCAGATACATTTTAGAGAGTGTGTAACAAAGTTCACCTTTGGCTCGCAAAGTGCATTTTGAAGACAGGCGACTGCGTCAAAAAGCAGCGATTATTGTATGTGCATAAAAGTATAAATCTTTCTAAAATATGTTACGTTATCTGATTTTTAAGAAACTTAGTTATCTTACTTTTTGAACAAACCTAGCACTTTTAGCTTCTAAAGCAACCAGTATAAATTTGTTTTGTTTTTTCTTTATTCAACTTATTCATTAGTCATAGATATAAATAGGGAAATGTAATTACACAAGTCTCATACTAAATCGTTAGAGATACTTCATCTCATCAGAATGATTTGTATTTCTTGGATTTAATAATCAGTAGTCTACTCTGGTTGGATACATTACATTAAATAAGGGGTTATCTTGGGGCTATTAACAACGTTTTAATCGAAATTATTTTATTGATATAGATCATCAATTTAAAAAGACTATTATTTCCTTTTTAAGTGGTATTTTTGATAAGTTGCTAGTTGTATTCCAGAATAGTTCTGTGGACATTTCTGTTCTGAATGAGGTTTTGAGTTCGCGCTGTTTTCTTCTCCTGGAAGTTTAAGAGTAGAAGGAATTTGGTTAAGCTTTTTCAAAACCGCATAAAATGAAATTCCTGTTGATGTGCTGTTATAAAAATAATAATTTCTGTTTCTAGTCTCTGGACTCTCCGACTGGGAATAGAAATAACTACTAGTGCCAGTGTGTGTTAAGTGTTTTCAATTGTTTCGACTTCTATAATATCATGTCTTAACCCTGATCTCAAAAGTTATCTGCCACTAACACTTTATGTGGTTAAAAAGAAAGACAAATCTACTAAAAGACACATCTACTCTTTAACCGGCTGTTTAGTCGGAATGTGAGGAGTACTACAAATAAACTAATTGCTCCCTTATCTATCTCCATAAGTCCTTAAAACTGAATATGAAAGTGTTTGTGGACTTTACTTCTGAAACTAAAGTCAAGCATACTCATTTGTGTGAGATCTCACTACGAAAATTGCTCAAGGTACGTATCTTACCTGAATTCAGCTATATATAAAATAATGTATTCCATTTCTAAATCTGCATATGTATAGTATTTGTCTTCTCCAGTTGAATACCTGAAAGCTCCCGTCTACCCACCATTTTGATTTCGTGGTCGTAATGTTAATCCTATGAAATTTTGACTTTAAAACTCACATCTTTACTATTTGATCCATTTGAATGCAATAAAGTGCATCTGAAAAAAAAATAATAAATGCTTCTGAGAAATTATTTTTCTCCTCCCATTTTTAAAATTATTTAAAAATATTTTTAAAGGCCAGAGAACTCGCAAACGAGTCATTAAATTAAGTGTAGCAATGTTTTTAAAAATCGGAGGAAAAAAGTAATTCCACAGAATCATTCATTATTTTTTGCTCTTTCAGGTGCACTTTATTGCATTCAAGTATAACAAATAGTAAAGAAGTGAGAATTAAAGTTGAAATTTCATAGGATTAAAATTATATCCACGAAATCAAAATGGAGGGTAGACGAGAGCCTTAACATATCAAATTACAATCGCTGGCAGTACAGGCGACGAATTGTTCACTGCATTTACTAATCTGAGAAACAATCAGAGCATAAATACAAAAATACGCAAAATTGTTTGTTCCACTAAAAAATTCATGATACTGTGTCTAGCATCCTGGCATGTCTTCACAGTTAAAAGAACCCATACATGGTAATTTTGCTTCTTGTAGACTCTTCAAAAGCTATTTAAACACTCAATTTCAGTAAGAGAAATAGAATACTTTTCATTGTTATAATGCAACGTTGTAAACTCATTCCCATAATGCATCATTAGAAACAAATCCCCATATTAGCTTAATAGGTATTTCCCTATTACCGTGCGCCTGTAAAAGATACTTTGTATGGAGTGAGTGTGTAGGATGTTTGCTTACAAAAACCCCAGTGCGAGAAAAACACTTCAGAGAGAGACGATCTATGTTACCCATATTCGAAAACAAAGTGACGCTTCTATTACGTGTAAAAGTAAACTGTACTACTTAATGATGTAGTGTGATAAGGTTCTGAATGAATAAAGTTGTTGTTTATTATGGAACTAGGACTGTTCTTTGAGTAAAAAGGTTTAATTAGTGAATGAAAAATAAAAATGAAGTGATTAAGTTCTTAGTTTAAAAAACTGGTTCTTAGTTCTTATATATATGTGTGTGTGTGTGTGTGTGTGAGTATGAGAGTGTGAGTGTGAAAGTGAGAGTATAGATCTGAGTGAATGTATAAGAGTGGGGGAGGGGGGGAGAGGGAAGAAAAAGGAGGGGGGCATATATATATATATATATATATATATATACATAGTATATATATTTGCATATGTATGTATATATATATATATATATTCTGTATGTATATATATATTTGTATGTATGTATGCATATGTATATATATATTTGTATGTATGTATATATATATGGTAGCATATATTTGTATGTAGTGATTTTAACTTAATTCCTACACTTCTCACAATATGATTTAATTTCCGCAAAATTCTCCATTCTTACCCTTGAAAGATACTGCCCATTCTATTTCCCAATACGATTCTTATTTTTCTTTAATTCTTATGCACCGCTGCCTTAAAAATTTCAGAAAAGCAGAGATCTCACGCCTTCAGATCTATAGGAATGATCCATACCAGACTTTACGCCAACGCTTAGATTTTGAAGTTCCTCCACCCATACCACGGTTCTGGATGTTTTGAATCTCGAAATTTCGCGATATCTATATCAAAATACAGTGAAAAGCGTTCTCTCTTACTCACTCTTGCTGTTGTGCTCATGCTGTCATAAACTGTTCCAATGGTGGAGTTTTGCTATTTCCTCCGTGTGGAAATATGGTCTCTATCTCCGCTGCAATAAAATAATTCAATGAAAGTGAAATTGGCTTCGAATTTTGTTTGGTAAGAATTACAATTAAATATTAAAAGCAAATTGATTTCCTTACACATACACGCCTCATTAATGCATATATATATGTATATATATAGATTCATATATATATACATATTCATATAGATATATATATCTATACATATATACGTATGCATATATATTATGTTATGAAATGTATATTTTATATATATATATATATAATTATTATATAATATCATATATATATATATATAACGTATGATATATATATATATATATATATATTCATATAATTATATATATATATATATATATATATATTCATATATTCATCTTATCTATATACATATATACATATATATCTATATATCTATCTATCTATATATATATATTATTCATATCTATATCTATATATATATATATATATTATTATCCAGTCTTTGAGTAGTTTGAATTATTCTTTGAGAATTTATTTTTTTCTCTTCTTAAACAAAACTATCAAACTCTCCTTCCATTTTGACCAATAATTCTTCTTATAAAGAAGTCTAGCAAGAATGAGGACAGTCATGACAGGAGTTTACGAGAATGAAACGCATTTTTTTATTCATTGTCTTCTCTGAATGACATGACAGTACATTAACTTTTTGTTTTTATCATGCAGTCAATTTTCATTTAATTTTTATACCAAACCAGGCCTTGCTCCTGGAAGCCTTACTTTTATTATTCTTTTTAGTTTAGCTTGACACCTGTCTAGTTAAACAATGTGGTAATCATGTTAATGTTCCTTTGTCTTTCTTTTTTAATACTTGTTTTGAAATCATTTCTTTAAATAATAGTAAGAATCAACTTGAGTTTCTATACTTTGATTTTTCACTGCATCAAGATTGTCTTGGTGCGTAAACATTTAATTTCAGAATTCACGTATAAATATTCTTTATATTATATGTACTTTATAATTCAAGTACGATTTTCTTTTCTCTTGCAGCCGCGTATTTTACGGCGTGGCATGTACGCAAACGGTATTTTAAATGCCTTTTGCGCCAAAGGAATACCGCTTAAAGTACGGCCCGTAACTACAAAACAGAAATGCCGGAAATTCTGCCTTTGCCAGTCACGCCATACGGTATGCCATGGCGTATTTTGTATTGGCGTACTTTCAAATCTCTTGCAAAAGGCAGCAAGGTTTTGCTATGAAGTACTTTGAAATTTTTTTGCTGTTTGCGGCTACTGGTACAGTGCAGCAGGTTTGACGGCAAATGTTATTGAAATATGTTTCAGTATTAACTTGGTACTGCTGTAAATGCTGGTGTAATGTACTTTTAGCATTTCAGCAGTGTAGTTTGCTAGCGCCGCGCATGCAGCGCGGCTGCGCAGCGGTACGGTGCGCAGCGCTGGCCATGGCGTTTTCGGCTAATGTGCGCGGCGGGCGCCACGACGCGGGCCGCTTGCCGCGTTTTGCCGGCGGTGCGTGCGGGCGGCGCTGGCGCGGCTGGCGCGCAGCAGGCGGTGCGCGCTACGGCGGTATGGTTAAGCGGCTGGCGCGGCGGCGGGCGATGCTTTTACGCTGTGCTGCGTACGTTGCTTGCGCGCTTTTAGCAAAATGCCGTGGTAGCGGCAAGGCGCGGCTGGCAGCGTACGCGGCGGCGCGGCGTGGCAGCTTTTTAAGGAATTTTTAAATAATCTGATTTGAAAATTAATTATATTTTTTTAACTTGAAATGTATTCTCATTGTGGTTAATACAAATTGATTTTTTCATATTTACTTTTCAGTATTATAGTTTTTACAATGATGCTGAATATATTTGGATAGATGGAATACCTAATTTCTTTCAAAGTTTTAAATTCTTTACATTTGAGCATGTTTTATTTCAGTTCTGTCTTTGCTGGTGTCTGCATTATATCGATGGTGTATAAAATGAGAGAAATATTATCGTTTCTCAAGCATGTTTAACAACTGGTATCGGTTTAAATGCTACACTCAAATGCTATCTGGCGCCCTTATATTACTAACGATTTATTTTACTGAAAGATGTAAACCAAACACGTATGATCTATTTGCGAAATAATGGCGGTGGCAGAGCTTATTTCTATCATGTCTGCCTTATATTTCTGTTGGTGAAACAATTGAGAGAAAAAAAGATTACGTTTTACGAAACTATAATCATGGACATTTGATGTTTATATTAAATAGTTGATTAACAAATAGAAGTAAAGTTATCTTTTGGTGATGATAATGAAACAAAATGAAGAAAATGTGTCATCTTGTATCAGCCTCAAGAAATGTATCTTATACATTTCAAAGATTCAGTCAACATCTAATGACTAATTTATCAGTTCAAGTGAATCGGATTATTAATGATATAATATATCTTCAATTAAATAAAGGTAAGAAAAAAAGAAAATATTCGCAAATCTAATTGATATGAATGTATAAGACACGCTGCTGGAAAGTATACTCAAAGTCATCTTTGAAATACATAGAGAAGCTGCTTCAAAATATACTAAAAGCCATCCTGAAGTACATAGAGCAGCAGTAATGAAAAATATTTTCTAATATTCCCCTGTGAATCAGGCAGCTGTAATTAAATGTAATGAAAAAGATCAAAGTTAAATTAGTGCCTTGACTTTGTAAAGCTTTGGTTTTAAATATATAACAGACATTGACTATTCAAATGGATAAAATCATGCTGCGACAAAAAAGTTTGTCCTGTTTGAGGTGGGCGCAGCCTGAGCAGAAGGTGCACGGCAGCGTGGTCATGCCCAGCCTGTATCTTGCCTGTTCTTTTGGCAGTTTTACCTGCGCGACGCTTTTGCGGGCCATGGAACAGCGGCTGCGATGGTGATGGCAACGCGGTACTTTCGCTGTTTGCTACCGGTACTACGGGTTTGCCCGGCAGCCGCAATGGCCAGCTGCTTACGGTGTTTTAAAAGGGCGGATGTTCTGGCACAATGAAACGCTACGAATGTTCTTCGCTTGTGCGCATTGCGCTGCGCGGTGTAATGTTTGCAGTACTTGTACTTCAGTGAAATGCAGGTAGCATTGCTTTGCAAGTGAGGTGAAAAGGTATTCATTCCAAGAATACCATTTAATTCCACTCAGATTATCATTTGAATTTGCTGCTGTTTGTGTTTCCAGTTAGACTTTGCTTCTATGATGAGGCCTCACAGCTTACAGGCAGAGCTTGAAATTAGTTGGTGAGATTTACAAAGCATCTGTTATCTATATAGTCAGTTTTACATGGCATGTCTGCAAGAGTTAGTTCACGTGAAAAATCAATCAAACTGGTCAACCAGAAAACGAACGAAGAATGCTTGTTCCAGATGTTTTGAAATGGTATATTACTTCATATTTTTCTAATATTTTAACTTATTTCTAAATTACACCCAGATAAAATAATAATGAATGTAATAATTAAGATAAATAAATCTGATATAATAAAAATAAAAAATGTAGTTGTCACTCAAAAAAATCACAAGCATCTCAAAATAAAGACAATAGAAAATGTAATACACAAAAAAAAAAAAAACATTCTAACAGGTTTTAAAAAATAAAAAATATATATATAAAAAAATGTATTTTATTTTATAGTTGGCAATTTTACATGGTTTTGGCCTGATTACTGAGACCCGCCATGTAGAATAATGGGGAACACATCGCACTACATACAGTACTTTCACCGGTGATGCGGAATTCTGTTCAACGACAGATTTGCATGTGACTAAAGCCTATATTTTCATTGATGAACTATTAACACTTTTAAATATCTTTTTTCATATTTTGAAAGTCGTGAATATCCATTATTATTATGACACTCAATTTCTAAAATTTTAAATCTAGATTATAATTAAATTGAAAAATTTCTGATATTTTAC
>BMAW01048516.1:198634-237251 GCA_019974015.1 Nephila pilipes
GTATAGGTTCCAAAATATAATATTATCGTCTGCCCAGCGAAGCGGGCGGGTATCAGCTAGTATGTTTATAAATGTGATTTTCTTTGCATAAACTGATACGTATATATATATGTATATATATATTTACGTATTAGTTTATGCATAGAAAATCATATATATATATATATATATATATATATTCAAATATGAATTTCATTACTTTTCATTTAAATAAAAGTATTACTTAAAATTGGCATAAAATAATCTAATTTCTTCAAAGTCGAAGGAGTCTCAGTTACCTTTAATGTAGCAGATTTCTTATTTTATGAAATAACTTCCCTAATTTTCACAAGTTTCTTTCTCTCTCTCTGAAAACTGTATATCAGACTTAATATCCTTAAGCAAATTACTGTTTATAGGTTTTATTTTTCTACACATTTTTTTTTCATTTAGTGGTAAGGTTCACAAATCAAGCACTGCAATTTTTAACAGATAAGAAAAAAACTAGTATTTTCATGATATGAGAGAGAGGGGAAAATGTGTTTCCGTAATATACAAGAAAAAAAAACTCATTTTAAGATTGATATATATGTAACACAAAATGTATCAGAATAAAATATTTAATTTATCGTAAGATTTAAAAGAATCAGAAACCTATGCATCAGATGATTTGAGAAAAATACGAAAATACGATGTTGATTAAAAATGGAATTAAAACTTTATAACTTTTATTTCTTTTTTTAAATTTCACGATTAAAAGGATTTAGAGTGCTCTGAATAGATTTAACGGAGCGAAAACTATGCTCTAGGAGAAAAAAACGAATTTATCACATATTACATGCAACGATGGATACTTCAAATTATCATCGCTGATATTTTAATTGAAAAGACGATTTATTTCTCATGTTATAGTTACTTTATTCCACTACTTTAAATGTAGCGTAAATTGAAAGAGAAAGCTTCAATATAACGCTTTAGAAGTTATTATTTTTTAAAGAAAGAAAACTGTTTTAAATATCAGCCACTTTTTTTCAGAGAAAATATATGAATTTTTCGAATTATTTTTTCAATTAATAAAAGATATATCAATACTGATAAAAAAATTCTATTCATATACTATAATATCATATTTTAATAAACATTTAATGTTTTGATTTACGAAAATGCAATTTTTTCTCAGATTATTGTCTTAAAAAAGGTATGCCATTCACAAAAATATATATCATTGATTTCAAAAAGGTAACATTGAATGCAACAATTTAAGAAATGATACTATTTTTGTAAAAAAAAAATAATCTCATGTTCAAATCTATAAAGGAATTTCTTATCTAAATTTTTGTTAATAAATAATAAATGATTTTTAATTATTGAAGTATTTAAAAATTATATTTATTAATGTTATTTATTTTAATTATTTATTTAAAGTTCCTATCAAAAGAATAATTCATTTTTAAAAAAATAAACCTTGCATAAATATGTATAAATTGAAAAATATGTATATTAATTTAAAGGAATAGATTCGAAATACAATTAAATGTATATTGGACAAGGAATTGTAAATTATATTCTCTAGTTTTCAAGAAAATGTCATTTGGACAAGGAATTGTAAATTAAATTCTCTAGTTTTCAAGAAAATGTAGAATTGACAGAATATAATAAATCTTTAGAATCGAAGTAATAAATCCAATATTAAACTTCAAAAATTTATGTAAAGCGTGTAACAAAATCCAATAAATTAAATATTTAGCATTAGTCTAAACGGATAACATTTAAGACATTAACAAAGACATTAATTTAATGCAATAGTAATGAAAAAAATTACTTTTGTAAACATAAATTACATTTATCGTTTAAAAAAAGATCCATCCTGAAAGAAGCTTGGTACGTAAAAGCAAATTTAGAAAGTATTCAGCCTGTGTTTGATATGCAAATAATTAAAACGTCATGCGCGTCGGCATCAATGATGCCAGGAAACACTTCACTAACAGCATCACTACGACCTTTTAAAAAGTTCTTCCCAAAAGCATGATTTTGATTTTAACTAATGTGTTCAGGTTTAATGTGTCACTTTGATGCTTAGAATGTGTTTGAGAAGGAAATGACAGCCATTTGAGCAGTTGAACACCTTTCAGAAAGATCGCATCGTACGACTGCAGGAAGGTGGATGTTCATTCAAATGGATTTTTTGTAATATAGATGGTGCAGATAAAACAGTTTCCCGCTGTTGATGCAGTTGGATACAAAAAAAATTTTGACAAAAAGGCTCAGGAAATACTACATGGAATACAAATATGGAGTAACGAAGTATAGTCCAGCAGAAGCGAATGACACCAACTGCCTCTATCCCGAACATTATGCAATATGTTATGTTCTCACTGCATCATTCTGTAATTGCCAGCACAATTGACATACGGCTACATGATTTCGAAATGCTTCCCTCAATACCATTACACAGATTGTCCCTGAAACCACAGAAACGTCGCCATAGACTGTAATAAAGCCAAGAAAGAGCAGTATGGCAACTATGCGGAATGGTAGAGGATCATCTTAAATAACGAGTCTTATATTTGTCTTGATGAGGATAACTGCACTCGTGGAGGGAAGCAGCACTAAGGACTGATTTGTTGTTAATCGCAGATATCAGACAGCTTGCTATAGTGACATAAGGTTTGATTTCATACCATACCTCATCATCATTGATCTCCGACAGAGCCATTCTGACTGCTAAAAGGTATGTTAACGACACCCTATGACCTCATTAGCCACTTCTTTTGTGAACACCTATCCCAGTCCTCTATTTTAACAAAATAAAGCTCGAGCTACCATCGCTGCCATCTCAAGAGTTTACTCCGTAGGCAACATCATCATTAAGCTTTTCGCTCATGAAAACTTATGAGATGCTACAGGTTGTTATGTTACGACTCTATTACTACCACACAATCTATAAGGTTCACACGCGAAACTTCTATAAGCATGGGATGAAGTGAGTCAAGGCACAATTAAAATCCTCTATGACTCCTTGTCATTATGTATGGTAGAATGTGACAGAAATAATATCGATCCATCATTTTATTTAAGATGAGTAAAAATTTTGTAATTTGATATATGAATTTCGTGATACCCAAGCTTAGTTTTTAATGATTTCTTGTTGGATATCCTTACTAAACTTCAAATATCATTTCAATCTGAGTATTTTTTCTACATACAACTTTTGTTTTGATGGTGAGTGTATTTTACTACACCAGTGAGTATTTTGATGGTGAGTGATGGGTGAAATCCTCTTAAATAATATGAAACGGAAATGATAAACTATTCAAAAGAAATCATTGCCATACAAATAGACGATAGGAAAACTCTAAAAATAATTCCATTTTAATTGTTATTTAACTTAAATGATTATTTTCTGAGAGTATAAATAAGGAATGATTAAGGATTTTTTTTAAAAAGAAAACTCTCTTTTTTAAACTTAACATAAATTCATTACATAAATGGTTTTATGTTTATTACAAAGAAATATTACTGCAAAGAACGACAATTAGAAGAAAACAAATTTCAAAAATAATGCATTCAATTTAAAATAAAATAGATTAATTTTTACTTTTTAAAAAAAAATTATTATATCTTACCTATATACCACTTGTGCATATCTTCTAGCTAACCAATAGTACATTAACTAAATGAACAAAACTTAACAAGAGTAACTCCAGGTATAATTATTTTAACTAAGCAAAACCATTAGCTCTTACCGATAATTAAATAACTGATAATTTGTAAATGGAATAAAATAAATTTAGAAGTTGCATGGAAATGCTTGGCGTTTATGATGGTATTTGTTGTAGTAAAAAGGAACGTGCTTTTTGCACGTCAAGTTCAATTTCTTTCTTTTTTTTATTTAAAAAGGGATTAACTAAATATTCCATTACATCCAATACTACATGGTTAGTACCGCATTCTTAGTGTTAAAAATTTACTGGAAATGAAAAGCACATGCTTGAATTTAACTCTCATTATAGTTTTAAGACACGAATGAATACTTAATTCAAATATCAATTCAAACAATTCTTTAAGCTCATGGATTTATGCGCAACTTATTACGTGGACATGAAAAAAATACGATTAATTTAAACCATTATCTTATCTAGTTAATAAATAACATTATGAAAGATAGCTCTCCATTAAACAATTATATAATAAAACCTCTGGGGGTCTAGATGTTTTTCACCCTCCAGTAGATAGTAAGTTGACCTTGAATATTGATAGTGTTTTTAACTCCCAAGCTTACTGTCCGATGATGTTTGATCTGATTATTCTTTGTCGCTGTCTTAGACAACTAAGCCGAAAAGGAGTTCCATGTCTGATCAGTTTTTATAGACTCTTAAATTATGTCATTGTTGATGAGAATTGCCGAATACTTCCCCTCCAGTATCAACCTGGAGGAAAGTTTTTTTTTTATGTTGTTGAGGGTTTCTTAACTATATCTTAAGAGAATGTTATTTTTTTAATCGTTACCACATTTAGTATCCATCTCTTCCTTTTGTAGTGAGTGTCATTTGGATAGGCTCCATTTATGTCATCAGGAAATTACAATTGAGATAGAGGGTCTATCTGATACATGTTCCGTAGCCAGTTATATAACTGGTCGGGATTTATTAGTGACTGTCTTAACTAGATACACTGAATCATATTTGTACTGGAGATATATGAAACTAGCAGGTCTAGCCTGTACTTCCATTTAGCATTCATGTTCTTTGTCCCTACTTCTGCGTTGGAAATACTTTCCGTATTTTGAGAGTTTATTTTTTCATCTAGTGGTAAAGGAAATCAAGTGACCTTGGTGACAAGAGCGATTTTAAATTCTAGTCTTAGAGTCAGAAGAAAACTCGTCTTGTTCCTTTTTACAACAACTTAGACCACCTTACCAAAAGGGAATGCCTTAGTGTATTAGATATTACACATTTTAAACTCCCTTCGTTGTTAGAGAGATTCATGGCATACTTTCTCTTCAGCATCATCATGATGATTCAAAATATTCAGAGATGAAAGAATTCTTTTTAAAACGCTGCGGACAAACTTTCTGACTGATATTTAGAGAAGGTTGTTTTTCTAGTCATTACTTAAATCAATTCATTTCTCAAGTTGGGTTAAATGTCGTTTGGAACATTTGCATTGACTTCATCAAATGTCGCTAAATCAGGTAGCGGATCCTTTTGACGTATATACCGAAGTCCATAAATCATTTGCAAACGGAGGCAAACTTTTTTCAGAGGTATACTCCACCAATAGTTTTAGGCTGTACTGCCATCAAATGTAAAAGTCCTGGGTCACCACTTTGGCGTTCTGTGTTTCTGTCACTTTAGGGGATTATTTTCACCTAGGTTTGGCTGGTCGTTAGATCTAGAATGACAATGGCTATTTGAACATTCGAGTTTTGGTCTGGACGCTTGTCCAATGAGGCTTGTTGATGTCTTTAACAGAGAAGTAAGGTAGTAATCCTTCTAGGGTGTGGTTATTAAGAACTTTTATTTCGTGAAATTGTTGAAGTGAGCCACCACAAGTCTTTCATATTGTCCTCTCTCTCTTTCTTGACCTATTTTTTTTTCGCTTACCAATATATTTCATTAGATCCATCCCGATTAAGATATTACATTTCATTAATTAATGGAAAATAAACATTAAGCATTCGAAACAAACCGATTCCCGTTATTTTATGCAATACTTTGCAAGGACAGTTTACAAAAATATATAAAAGACGCAAATTGATAACTTTGAAACGAAAAAAGAAATTAAATTGAAACACAATCGTAAATAAGAATTATATTAATTTACATATTTTTATTTTGCTTGTCATTCCTACTTTGTTGGGAAATAAGCTAATTTAGGTTTCAAACATTCATTCTTAGTCGTTTCAAAATACTTCCCTTTGATAAGAGCTTATCCTTTCAGTATCTCAGTAGAACATTCCGCTTATTTTGAATTAAGTGAGTACGAAGCACTGCGACAACCATTTTATCTTCAGAAGATGAATCTTTATCCTTCAAAAGATATTTCTCGTACTTAAAGATCAAAGTACTGAAACTGAAAGGATTTTCTAAGTTCACCTAATTGATTTTAAGCAAATGAACTTGAATCGATTTAAATATTAGCCAGAGAAGTAAATGGAATTTTGAAAAGTGATGTTGAAAATTGATTATTTCTTTATGCTGTAGAAAAGTGTGACTTATTAGGTTTAAGCTTTTTAGTTACATTTAAAAGTAAAATAATAATAAGAAATTAAATTTCAAAAATATTATTCAAAATATAAAATCGATTTATATGAAAGATAAATAAATTTAAATATATATAATCAGTTGAAATTTAATTGAAATTGCTTAATTATCTATCTATCATTGAAAATTCATCTTACAGGGAAAATAAACTTTCAATATACATAAGTAAAGTTTATGGAAAATACAAGCAATCAAGTATATCAAGTGATAAAATATTCACAAAACGACAAAATAGAAAACTAACATTTTTGTCAAATATATAAAACTGAGATTAGGAGACCTATAATAGCTTTAATAACCAGTTCAGATACATTAAAAATAGAAAAAATGTATCTAATATTTAACATGAATATTTTGAAGAACAGCACACACACGATGATTGTGAATTGGAGAGTTTCTTATACATTTATAACAGTTGAAACTGTACTTCTAATTACACTTAATTTCCTGCTGAAGTCTAGGAGAAACAAACACAATTATTTAAAAATTATTTTGAAAATACAATACTATGCACTACTTTGATTAGGATAAAAAAGACTGTATATTATATACATATATATATATATATATATATATATATATATATATATATGAAAAAATGCAAATAAACGCATCAACAGTTTCTCTTTGTCTACATTATGCTTTTAAATTAACGTTATACATTTGAGAGCAAAATATTTCATTTTATTATATAAGAGATAACGAGTATAAGAATACCCTAAATACGAATTAAAAAATTTTTAGGGTTTTTTAATTTTTAGGGTACATATTCATATCTCTATGAATTAATTTTTAAAATGACTTATAACTTCTGATTAAAATGTTTGCATATTTAAAAAATACTGCTGATAAATAATTCAACCGATTGAGATTTCAAGATACGAAAAAAACATTTTTAACTCTACGAACTTTCAGAATTGATTTTGTATTTATTTTTTATAAGCGTTTAAAATTTAAAATATGTATCTCAAGTTAAATTTTCTCGAAATACTTTTTTATAGAGGTAGCTATTATAAATTTCGATATTTACCTGAGTTCTTACATTAAGAACTGAACTTTTTTATAAAATTCTAATTTTTTCAAACAAATTATTGCAATAACACGATTATAAATTCGAAACTTTTGTATGTTATTTGAAATAATAGAATTCATCATTTTAAAATGTTATTACAACATATTTAAGAAGAGTTAAATCGTAAAAATAAATAAACCTCTAAGTGTCAAATAGCATATATGCTTTCAGCATGCTATGCTTTGTAATTCAGAATGTTAACTGGAACTTATTTTGAAACTATTCAAAGCAATATTTACAAAGCAAAAGTTATTAGGAAATTTGTATTATTATCCCTTTCACTGTTTCCATGTAACATAGAGTTTTTTTTTCCCAAGTTTAACATCGTATTCATTGATTTATCTGATGAATGACGGAGAGATATTTTACAGAACGTAATTGTTGTGAGAGATCTATTTTAAAAATTGTTTGTATTTGAATTGATCTTGTAATATTTCAGAAAAAAATTGCGTCTTTCTGCATAAGAACCACATACCTTTTTAAGAAACACAGATTTACAAAAATGTATGATTTTGTTTTTCGGACTTTTGACGCTGAAATTGTCTCGTCAACAGGAGGCGATTTAGTTGTGTTCTCATATCCATAAGATTCAAGACAAACTTTTTTGCTGTTTGATGCACTTAATTTGGGAATTTAGGGTGACTAAGTGCATAGAACAGACCAACTAAAATTTTCCAAAGAATGATTATTTATTATAATTTAGGATCCAAATTTTCATGTATTAAAAATTGGAAATTATATAAATTTGGCAATATTAGGATTACGAATCTCTAATAAACTCACAAATACAAAATCACACAGTATAGTACTAAATAACATATTTTATGAATTAGAAAAATAAAAAAAAAAGAAAGAAAATGAAAATACAGTATACAATGCAAACATACATTAATATCTACATAAAAAGACTTCCCTCTTTAGCTCCGTTCATCTAAATTATATTACCATTGCAGTATTAAACATATTTCCAGTTTCGGATTATTAAAATACCTCTGACTAGAAAATTGAGCTAATTTTATATCAAGTTTAAACAAGTCATATTTTGATACTGAGGGAGCTTGTTAACTCATTAAAAGGGCGAAAGTCACATGGGGAAAAAAGAAAATCTTTATAGAGAAAAAATGATGTTTATAAATATAAGTTGCTGTTATGTATTGCAATTACAGTAGTAAATAGTTGTATTTATCTTTGTGAGTAGTCCCTGAAGAACTGGACTAAGGTGGGTGATAGAGCTGGTGTTTCTATTCTCGAAATCCTTCAACATCTCTCACGGCAAAATGAAATCTTATTCCAATAAGTTACTTCTTATATAGGACTTTTTGGTAATGAAATTGTTGACAATTTGGCCTGGAAAGGAGCCAGTATACACACACGCACACACACACACATATATATGGGGGTGGGGGTGTATTCTTACATGCCCAAATACTTCTCTCACCTTCTTTGAAACCTATTCAAAAATAAAAATTTGAAAACAGCAATCGTGTAAGAAATCCTCCGACTCGCCAGTAGCTTAACAGAAAGGCCCCCTGTAACGCTTTTATTATTAAGGGTGTTCACCATTTGAAGACTTGCAAGTGGATGCATTAAGAGTCATATTTTTGATAAGCATCAGGATACATATCCGATATGCATAAATTGTAATGTTTTCCAGTCTTCTCCCAATTATTTTTCTTATAAAATCGCATGGGCCTTGACAAGGGAGATATAATTACTTCATCTCTTCTCGAATATGTTTCTTGATTATTTTTAATCTCATGAACAAAGTCTAGCCTTCGACTTGACCATGTGGTATAAGTCACTACAACACGGCTTATTTGTAAGTCTGTTCTTATCTATAGGTATATCTTACATAAAATCTAATGCATTTACGATTTTAAAACTTTGCAAAGAACTTACCAACATAATAAAGAGTACATCAATCATGATTATAATCTCAAAAATTGAAATCAATAAAATCTTACATTTTTTTAGTTTTGTAGAATAAATTTCAATAGTTTTATACCCATATTGATTAGTACTTAAATTTTATGAGTATTTATTTTTAAAAAAATTCCAATGTACAGTAAATAACAGCGTTTCTTAATATAAAATATATCAGCTCTACGGTTGAAGTAGAACTTGAGAAAAATGTACCAGAATCCTGAAAAAAAAAATTGGGTAAAAAAGGAAATAAAGATACTTATCTTTATAGAATAGCATGTTTCCTTACAATTTTAAAACATAATACTTTTCAAGTGTTCTAATTATCAAAGTCTCGTAATATGTTTACTTAATACGCGAAGCACATTTTTTTTATTAACAGCTAAATCAAAAAAATATAAGAGTTGAAGCAAGTTAACCTAACAGCAGAAATTTATATTTATTTATTAAGAGGAATTAATGCAAGTAAACATTTTGAGAATCTTACATTTCTTAAAAGCAATTTCACACTGTCGGGAACATAAGCATTTTACTAATTCTATTTTCTTTTTCAGTCATACCCAACGCTTAGAAATATTAATCATAAACAGTTATTCACATGCACATTTCCTATCATATACTCTTCCAGGCGAACAACTAACACGTATTAATCATTCCGTAATTTTCATTCTTTTTTTTGAACGAACCACGGAGTCTTCTTTCTCTGCATTTTTGCGGTGTGAACGCGGGCATGTATTCTTAAAGGTTAATGACTGTTTCCTGTCGCGAAAACATTTGGCTAATGATGAAAGCTAATGATAACGGAGTGTGGCTGACTCATCCATCAACGTCGGTGAATCTGGTTGAATTGAATTACGTAGCTTACGACAAGTAGTCATGTACTTTAGTTGGACATCTAAGTCAAATTTTTGCTTTGTTATAACTTTCAAAGTTATTAAAGATTAATTCTCACTAACAAAATCAGATTCGAGCATGTGTGACTTTTAAGATATTTTGATCCATATTAAAATATTTCACTTTATGTGTTACATGATTTATAGTATATTTGGTATCAGTAAGAATGGTTCTAATTATCTCTGTTATATCAATATACTGTTGAAACAAAATATGTTTCACACTCTTTTCTTCAAATGGTATCATGTTACATCAGCAATTATTTTCTCTGAAGGAATATGCTTATCTTCGTATCATTTTATATCGTTCTTACCAAATTGAAAATTTAAATTTATTATATCTTTTTAGGTCAGTTCATCAGCTAAGGTATTCGATATTGTGATATTATTTACCCATAGTGAAGAGGCTTGATTTAAGTGTATGCGGGTAGTTTTTTCTTTCTTTTCTCAAAATGTTAGTAAAATAGTTTGCAAAAATTTAGCCAAGTTTGAATAAAATTGCAGGTTTTGTTTCGAAATGAAACAAATATTGTTTTATTCGACTTTTATCACAAGGCTTGATGATACATATTCTCGTTCTCTAAGCGTTCTGTATTTCTTTTATCACGGATGTTTCCCTTACTTTAGACATACAATTTCTCAAATGATTTTGATTTAGACCTAACTCCCGTTATTTACAAGTTTCTGATGCTTAGCTAGCATTTTGTCTTTTAGCCTCAGAGTTTCGAGTCGATACCCCTTCTTTATCCAGATGGCATTTCAATGGGTATAAATTGATACTTAACTCAACTTAACTTATTTTATATTTTTCTTATATAAACTTAACTGCTCCTCTAATATCCCCTGATAAACGCCCTCGAATTCCTTTTTAACAATGATAAAACCGTTCGACATACTTATTAAAAAATCAAGCTCTTATTTTTAAATTCCTACTATTAGCTCACACTCTCCTTATATATATATCTTGTTCAAATTTTCAATCGTTAATAAAATACTTTTTATTCATCCACTCAAGTTCAAATACATTTTTTTAAACTTGTATTGGATGACACTTGATGTTAATACAGTTTTTTCAAATATTAATTAATTTAATTAAATTTAATTGGTGAAAATTCAGTCTAGCCCGACCACTTGGCGTGATTGAAAAATTGCCAAACTTGGCGATTTTTTTTTGGCTGAACGTCAAGTCCGCGAAGCGGAACAGGGTAGCCACATTTGGCAATATACCGCCAAATAATTCCTGTCTCCAAGGGGGATTGGGCTAAACTGCATACAAAATCATTAAATTTACCAGATTAATTAATTAATTTTAGTTTTATATGGGAAAAAAAGGCCACTTAATATTGTGATTATGTCATATGTATATACATATTTATATTAATTGTAATTATTTAATAAAAAGTAACTAAAATCAAATTTTACTTTGTTGACCTAAGTAGGAATTGACTTTAAAAAATTTTTTATATTACTTATTCAATATAGATCACACATTAAAATATATTCAAAATTTTCTCGCGGTGGGAGAAATAAAATATTTTTAATCGCTTGCGTTTTGAAAACTGTCATTGGAAGTTTATGCTTACTATTTATATATTTTTATTATGAATAAATACCCCCTAACTAATACCTTGTGCATTCTGCTTTTGCAAGCCTGTTACAAAGGAAGAAAATTCAAATGTGCAAAATTTCGATAGAAAAAACCGTACATTTATATGAAGTGCACGTAAAAATTTAGCCATTTTTGTATAACGAATCTCATCGCTTGATTGGTGTTCAATTTTGAGAGTAGCAGTCTATAATATTACATTTTCTGTTATTTCACTTTTTCATGCAGGTAATCGATATAAGGAAGCTTGGATTCAAAAAGTATGGTAATATGATCACATCCTTTTTGTATAATTTCAAAATGAAATTACACTTTTTCCAACATATACTCTTTTCAAGGGCAGGTATACATTAAAATTTGAAAACATTTAATGCCAATTTCCAATAAGTCTTAAAATATTAAAAAACATATTAAATGTCTTATATTTGCATTTACTAGTATTATGGAACAAAAGTTATAAATTCTGAAGCAAAACGTTTTTCAGGATTGGGTGCGCAATTCAAAATATTATTGAATAATGTGAAAAATAGAGTATTATAACAATATTTTATAAACTACTTAAAGTACAATTTACAAATTATTACAAATGAAAAAAATGCGTCATTTCATGGAATTTTTTTTCCAAAAAAATAGAAATGTCTGAGGAAAGTAGAAAAAATACTCGATATATTGCGTTTAACTGTCGCGTGATGTCTTGAAGTAATATTTTTATTACCTACATCAATAAAATACACATTACCAAAAAAAAATCATGTATTTTTACATGCCTCTTTGAATGTTGTCGTGAGTCATAGCAAATGTTCCAACATTTCAAGAAATGAAAAAAATATTTTTCTACATAATATTGACAGTGTGTATAACTTCTACATTAGGAAAGCTTTGTACACTGTATTACCGTAAGATCTAAAAGAAAGCATGCAAAATTATCTAATTCGATATAAATATTTCGAATCTATCCATAAAAGTTTTCATCATTTTAATACAGAATTCAAGGAATTGAGCAAAAAATTCATATTATCCGAATTTTAGATTTAAAAATTTTGAATTATAGAAATTTGACTACACTGAAATATATCTAAGCACAATAAAGATGTATAAAGAAATCATTGCATTTTATCAAATGTGTTTAAGAAAATTAGACGCTAGAATAACTTTTTATAGGAGGAAATTCTATTTTGAAAATGTCTCTCTCTTATATATACATATTTAAGACAGCAATAAATGATTCAAATATTTAAACGGTGTACTTCCACGCCAACGGAAGCTAAAATTGAAACCTTTCCTAAGATGCTTATATTCATTCTATTCTACAACTGCTGTTATCTAATAAAACTAAAGCTTCCCCATTTCACCTGTACTGCCACACTGAATACAGAGCCTGTCTCCAATAAGACACAGGCGCAAATTACAGCCTATCAGCTGAAACGGTGCGATACGGTTCATTCTGCGCGAAAAGCACTAGGAGAGGTCCACGGATTTGTATCTGCTCCAATCTCACATTATCCTCGGCGCCGTTTAACACCATCGTCACTAATTGTACCCATTCTAGTGAAACTATTGAAGCGGATTGGTATTAGCAACAGCCCCCAGTTAATGCCTCGCACTTAGCGCCTAAACACGGACATCTGATCCCGAATAAATTGAGGGAGTTCCAAAACTGGGCTCATCTTATTAAAGACTTTTCCACTACGGTGCATCTCTGACGTCCAGCTAGCTCCACGGAAATATATATAGGAGAAAATTCTTTGGCAGAGTATTGAGATCTTTTGGAATGGCAACAGTGATTGAAAGCGATGAGCCTTGAAATGGTTGTAGAAGAAGTTTTTAAAGGCGATGTGTTGGTCCTGTGATTAAGAGTCTTGTTTCTTGATACTTTAATGGGAAAGTTACGTGCGGGGTCGAGGATAGAGTGTAATTTTAACTGTGGGATTAACTGTAATGGATGATAGGCAATTAAGATGGCGTTAACATTAATTTGGTCTTAGAAGTTTATGGGACTGTTACGTTTTGTTTTCGGAAAATTACATTTTCTGGGTGCCTGAACATTATTTATGAGCTCATTTTGGTGTGATGTTGGGTTTTTTTTTTCTAATTTCTAGTTAAAATGTTTTCAGTATTTAACTAAATTATCAATTTTGATTGTTACTTAATTTTTATTTCCTTCTTTTATCTAGCTATAAATAAATTGAATTAAACTTTTATATTTTATTGACCGTTTAATTAGGATTTTAATTTCGAGTATTATTAATTGCGTAATATAGTTAAAATATACTTATATCATGATGAAAATATGTTTCTATCCTAATATCTAACTTAAAGCACTGAACTAATAAGGTATAATGGCTTGAATCATCTTTACAATTTTTGACTGAAATATATTGCATAAATGTTACAACACAGTAATGAAACTTTGGGAATTTTTTATTAAACAGTTCATTATTAAGTATGATTTCAAAATACATTTTGATTCGCTTTAGATTTTATATAATAAAATATACCTCTTAAATTATATGTCATAACAAATGATCTATAAGGGTTTTGCAAATTTTATAAATGCTAAAGTCGTATTTGTTTCAAAATGGGATCTATGTCTTTTTCTAAAGGAAACTTAAAATTCTTAATCATTTTCTAGATGAACTAAAATAAGAGTAAAAAACATTAAAAATCAAAAGTTATTAAAAAATATGAAATACAATTAACGAGCTTTTTTTTTTAATAAAATTTTATTTAAAGGTGAATAAAAAATGAAATAGATATTTTTTTTAGTTCATAGCAGGAATTTTTTCAATCTGGCATGCATGCATTCACGTAAATCAAAAACTATTTAAGAAATAATAATTTAAGCATATGCAAAAAAGAAATCACTATTAACTAAATACAAATGACTTTGACATGATGCATTGTAGACATAAACGCTTCGCAAGGAAATTGAATGTTAATATGGAAAAAAATATATCTTAAGAGTTTAAGTGTTTATTTAACTATCTAGAAATATATATAATTTTTTGGTCTTATATATTTTATGTCATTATAAAAACTTTAAGATATTTTCAATCTCTATTAAGTTCTTTAGTAAAAATGTGAAGATTCCTTAATGAAACAATCGATCATAACCTAAGCGTTGTCAAAAGCTTAAACTTTCATTACGTGAAGAATAAAATGACTGTAAAAGATAATATGTAATAAATCACAGAAACTGAAGTTAAAAGTTTTCTTTTTCCCCTTCTTTACAAAATCACTGGGATACTTTTCAAGCACACGAAAAAAAACTAAAATTTCATCCTTATTCTTTGCAGAAAACTGTATTAAAACTTTTAAATAGAAGTTCACTTCAATATATCTTAACAACAAGTAAAAAAATATACTTCTTTATCTTCCTAACCATACTTACACATACTTTTTTCTATTTTAAAGCTTCCACTTCAAAGCACTCTATTATGCAAAAGCCGTTAAACCCTATCGATAAAAAAAATAAAGGTCAGTAAAGAACTAAAAAAAAAATATCCATTTCCAGGGTTTAGTTCTAAAGCCCATTACTCCGACCGAGAACCCCTTAAAGAAGTGTAATTCTGGATTTGCAAGGGCCTTAAATCCCCACCCTTTAAACGAGCGAATCGACTGATCCTCGTCTAATCTATGTGGATTAGACTCTGGAACCTAACATGCGTTTCATTCGTCTTCATTAATAGCTATGGGCGACGCAGCCAATCGCGAGAGAGAATATAAGTCACGTGTTTAATGGCCATCTCGCAGAGTGGAGTTGTAAGGAACCTACGTCAACTGGGAGAGAATGAACTTTTCTCGACGAAGAATGATTGTGTTAGTTTTTCCCTTTTGTCTTAGTACAATGGCAGGACCTAAAAAAGAAACAAATAAATGAGAACTTTCTTTCAGCAAATAGAAATAACGAGATATTAACCTGAATAAACTAGCAATGCTTTTTTCTGGGCGTGATATATAGTTAAAGAGCGGATGCGATAGCTTATGTATCATGCTAGTAAACTTCCATTCGATTGCTTATTATGATTAATGTATGTTATGCAGTCGATTGCAGTTATTGGTATTTAGAATTCAACCATGAATGAAGTAAAAAAATATTATAAGCTTTTTGGGCCTATGGAATTTCGAGTTTCATGGAAGTTGGAATATTATTAATTTTTTTACAAGATAAAAATATATACTCAGGGAGAAGCTATAAACCAAACTTTCAAAAATAATGTTAATTAAAAACTGAATAATTTCGTCTATTAAGTTATAAAAAAAAATTATAATTGATAATCTTGTACTTTTAAATCCGTTTGTAAGTGTTGATAATTTTCTTTTAACATCATGGGATACGAATGAATCAATTTAATGTCAATACTGCAGCGAAAGTAGTCCTTCCAAAAATCGTTGAAAGTTTTGCTGAAACGTTGAGTATTACAACGTAATCAGGCGAAAAAAGAGAAGGGCGGACAAAATCACAAATTTTTACACTCGGCGGAGGGGGGGACGGGAAATTCCCTAACGAGGTTCGGAATGTTAAACGACTCAAAAACAAATCACACAACTCTGAAAGTGAACGTAGGTGTCGGTGTTAACATAAGAAATTACAAAATTAAAAAAAAAAGTGATCATTTGGTATCCTTGCACATATATAGATAAAATTATATTTTTTCAATTACAGTTGAGATTCTCATATATATATATATATATATATATATATTCAAATCATTTCAGATATGTTTCATTTGACTGTTTAGCTCAAGAGGCCAGACTTTATTTATACAACAATTTCAACGAGGAAGTTTCAAATATTCATATGAAATCATTCCAATTTATATAAAACTAATGCAATGTTTTTGAAGAATTTGTAGAATTTTGCTAGTTAAACGTAATTTGGTGTAAGTCAACAAAGTAATGATAGTAATTTCCTTCCTAATATGAATGAGTTTTCTATTGAATATATATATATATATATATATATATATATATATATATATATATATATTATCTTTACCCCATAATTATCTTTAAAAAAGTAAGGATGTAAAAAATAAGTACGTATTAGTGCTTTAGAAATATTTTATTTTTGTCTATTCAATATCATCAGTTCAATATCAAGCGATGGTCTAACTTTTTCAATAGCAACATAATGTTTATCGTACTCATTTTCTAATTAAAGCAAATTCTTCAATGAGATATTTTAAAGCACTAAGGTTAATATATAATTTGACCTTCATTATGAAGTACTAAAGAGATACCCCTTCAAATCAAACACAAAGATGTTCCTTACATTTACTTTCTAATTCAAGCAAATTCTTTTATGTGATTTTTTAATTTATAATGGAAAGCCAATAACTTGACTTTCAGCAGAAAATGCCTCTGAGTCTACGTTTACAATATTTTTTAATTGGTCGATGGTAATAAGCTTTTAAACTCTTTTCTTAAATTTTGAAGGAGATGATTTGTTTCTAACTATTTTTCTTACAACGTTAAGGTGCTTCAGGACTCCTAACAATTATGCCTGTGTGCAAAAAAAACCATCACTTTTCCAACCATTATAACCTACCCATGAAACATAGCCGGAATTTGAAGCTTTTACTATAATGTTCATATATATTTCTTTATTTCTTACATTTTCATACAATTTGACAGAAAAACATTGAAGGTTAAGTCGAAATATAAATTGCACAATTTTTTTTCAAAATTATGAAAATCAGTATTTTGCTATGCGCGTGAATGAGAACTACTGATTTGATCATCACTTATAAAAATAATGTTATCAAGAAGGAAAAGGTTCAGTCTTGGAGTTATACAGACTTTTTAAAAAAAAGTTTAGAGAAAAAAAATTGTAACACAATTATTAAAAAAATTAAGTGGTTTTAAGAAAAATATCTAATTGAAACTCATATATTTTTTGTTAATAACTTGTTTAACATAGTGTGTGTGTATGCGTGAGTACGTGTGTATAATATATATGTCATAAGGAGTTGTTGTTGAACATATGCATGAAAGATATATATCAAATTGAACACATGCATGAAATTTCAAACTAATATGATAAATTAATTTTCAAAAAATCTTGCGGGCAAGTTAAATTTTTTTGTTTAGAGGGAAGGGAAGTTAAAGGTAGAAAATAATAAAAAAAAAAACAGGGGAGGGGGATTTGATCTTTCTCTATAACACTAAAAGTTTTTGTAGTATTGCTACCACTTTTGCATCAAAATGTTCAAAAACGAAAGGATTTTAACAAATAAATATAAATTTTCAAAATATTGAATATTTTGAAGTTAAACGGTCCTGAAACTTCTTAAAATACAGAGAAGTTTTAAATTCTAATATAGTTTACTAAAATAATTTGTTGATTATTGACTACAATTTCTTACTGTAGGTTGATTGAGATTCAAAACGGAATTAAATAAAACATTAAAACTATTAAAATTTATAAGAGAAAACTTCATTGAATATTTTATTGATCTTGGTGTGAAGCAACACACATTAAATTTAACTACTAACCTAATGTAAGTAGTACGATGTAATGTTGCAAACATTTCTTTCCTGGTAAATTAAATTTTAGAGACATGAAACAACATTGTTAGGAAGTGATTTAAAAAAAAAAAGCTTCACACTGAAGTCTTTTTTCGCTATTATATAATTTCAATTTACATGAAAATTTACCCGCTGTAGAAGAAATATAATTTCCAATAAATGTTTGTGTATAGTATGATTTAATAACATCTTTGTCTTTTCAATGGTCAAACCAGGAGTAGAAAGGAGACATGTGCCTCATCCCCTCCTGTCATAATTTCAATCAAAGCCAAGATTCTGGCTTTAAAGCTTCTTCGTTTCCTAAGCGCCCACAAACCTCAACTTCAACTTCGTCAATGCCTTCAGAAGCTTCTGTCGTCGATTACCACGACAATCAATTAGTTAGTCAATTTGTTTGCTGATAATTTTGTGTTGACATTAAATTATTTAAGTGTTTTTAATGTTAATAAAATATGTTAATTCTTGAAATGTTTTAAGTCTTGAAATATCCAATAACTAATCTGACTGGAGATTTATCTAGAGCAGCATAGGCCCCGCAGAGCTCAACTTCAAATTTAACTTCAGTCACTCCATCAATCGCTTCTGTTGCCGATCACCCCTTCATTCAATTAGCTAATCAAGTTGACAGCTGATCTTTCTGTGGAATCTTTAAGCTATTTTAAGTGTTTTAATGTAAATAAATTAATCGTATTGATTTTTTGAAATATCCATTTGCTGATCTGCCATGCGGCGTATCTGGCTTCAGGTGTCTACGAATTTGTCACACTTACAAACCAAAGTAGCTTTCATAAAATTTGTTCAGTTTATGCACAATCTTAATATAAATATAAGTCAGTAAATTATATTTAAAAACAGTGAGAGAATGATATTGTAAAAAGTTAAATGTTAAGTTAAATTAAAAATGTCTGCTTCAATATAAATAAATTCACTGCTTAATCGGTTGCATTCCGTAGATTAAATCTCAAAAAGAATGGCTAAGCGAAATATTCGGAAGTAAAACTGCATAATAAAATAAAAAAAAGAAACTTGAAATGCAGCTTTAAAAGTAATTCAATTACTCTAGAATGTTCATCTATAAACGAAGGCAAAGGTTCTTTAAACTACCATTGGAGTAAAAAAGAGGAAAAAAAAAATATAGTAAAATGTGACGAAGAAATCCAAATGCGTTGGGTAACTTGTAGTAAATTATTCAAAACAAGCTGGTACATCCTGTTACAACTAAACTCGCTTCTTTTATAGCTCGTAAAATAAAAGATTCTCTGTAAAAGCAATTTCTTTAAATGAAATGATGATTTATATTTATGTTGTTAAAAAACAGTGAATTACCGCCTAGCTTACTTTAAATACGTCAGCAAAAAATGTTCAAATAAAAAAGGCAATTCTGAGATTCATCTATTAGAATAATGAAAGAATGTGTGCAGGAAATGTTAAAGACTGGTTTTATTTGCTGTTTTTTTCCTCATCATGTTAATTTTTTTTTAAAAAAAAAAGATGGTAAAATGCTACAACGTAATCCACGAGCTTAAAAAAATCGGTCGTTAAATCGGCTAAACAGGGTCTTTTTATGCATTGTTTCCTTCGTAATTCTAAACATTGTGTAAGTAGCATGTTAGGGAGCAATGCGCTCGTTAATCTTAAAGCTGTAGTTCTAAAAATTTGGATCATATGGTATGTACGAAACGTGCCTTTTTTATGTGATGAATGTGTTTTCTTAAGTAAAAGCATTATATATATTTTACAAAAACTCCACTGTGAAGAAATTCTCCTTTTTTGGCACATATAAATGAGCTTGGGCCCAGTTTTCTTTTTAGAAAAAAGAATCTCACACGTGCATAATCTAAGCGAATCCTTTAAATTTTAATACAATCATTTTATTTTAATGCGTTTCAAAATAACCTGCGAAATACAGTGTATTATGTTTGCCTATCTTACTTAAATGCTACCAGGAAGGAATGAAACATTTAAAGCCATATAAAACATTAAGTAGACCCATCAAGATGAATCTTCATTTATATTTTTTATAGAACTGATACATTCATTATTTATAAATTTTATTTTTTCTATAATTTACTTCGCTAAAAATAATTATAATAGAAAATTTAAGGTTATAATATTCCTAGAGGATTAAAAACTTTTAGATACAGTAGAATTTCGTTTAACGAGCCCCTTTCATAACGAGTAATACGCAAAACGAGAAAAACAAATTATAACAAGTAAATTATTGTATCCAAAGTATTGCAAAGCACAAATTCAACCAATTAAATGTTAAAAATAAAGCAAATATTAAAATATTGAAGTGGATAATAATATTCTTTTCAGATATTAAAAATAAAGCTAACGATAAATTATTAAATTTAGCATAATTAAGTTAAATATAACTAAAAATAAAGCAAACGATAACCTATTAAGATGAAAGTACTTTTAGTTAAATAAAACTGTTTCTGCTGAAATATGAATCCATTTTTTCATATATATGTTATTTTTCAATCCAATGAAAACAATTTAGGAATCTACTATGAAAAAAAAATTTTTTTTAAATTTAAGTTCATTACTGGTGAAAGCAGGCATGTAAAAGTGCTCAAATCACTATTTTATCGTTTACTAAGACAATAGTCCCTTTGGTGGCTAAAAACTGACTTATTTTACAAGGAATGTTTCTCCAGAACGAATGAGGAGGAGAGATGAAGTTTAATTACCTTTTTTTTTCCATGTTTAACATTCCTTTTGTTAGCATTTATTGACACTTGTGGTCTCGCAATTTCGACACTCGTATTATTCCAATAATTAAAAAAATGTTAATCATAATATAATGTTAAGGTATTATATTACGTAATATTTACATAATATATTATAGTATGAAATATTACGGCCACCGTGTTGACACTATCTTAGAATGCACGAGAGGAAATGGAAGACCATATAGGGCTTACAGGACGCCATTTGACAATTCTGGAGTCTTTTATTTCCAGTGTGACAACACTGTATTTCTTACATTTCAATTATTGGACTTAACTTCAATGTCAATTTTTAGGTATTGAAATTTGCTAGTTGCTTAAGCTTCTTTATAACAACAGAAATATTTTTGAAGTTCATATAATTTCAAAGAATTGCAGCCATTATAATCCATCAGTTTTTTTAAAAAACTCACCTCACATTAGTATGATCAAGATAGTTTTACGAAATAATAAACATGGATCAAATAAATGGAAATATGGATCAAATATTCATCCAATTAGGCTTTTGATAATAATTCTCTACTCAATATGTTAGCGATATGTTAACAGAGCATTCCAATCCCTTATGATTATGGATAGAAGGGAATAAAACTATAAAAGATTCCTTCCCATTTTTGAAGGAATTTATCCAGTCAATATTTCTATGTACCTCAAGCTGTAAATTTTAAAGACTTAAGATCTAGCCTAAGCAGTGAAGATTAGTTTCATTCCATCGATAACAACCTGAGAGGGAATATATATTTTTTCTTTTTTTACCCATATCAATAATATTCCATTCGTCAAAGGACTTTAGTCAAGAAAGGGCTCTTCAAGAAATACTCTCGTAAGTATGTCTTCTCCAATCCACAATGCCGATAATGATCCAGAACTTATTTTCTTATCTTTGAGATATTATTTCGGAAACAATGTTTAGATCCGTCCAGAAACAATACTTCTCGAGATTTCCGATGACCTGGCAGAACATTCGATCCCCGTAGCCCCTAAATGGCTTCCAATAAGCGTCGCAATTTTTCCTTTAAGTGGAATGGCATCGCTAAGACAGAGAACGACATTGTTCCACCATGAAAAGAATGCACTTCCTTTGTTATTCGGGAAGTTTGATTCGAATTCATCGAGTTATTTGGATCGATTACGGTTAAGGTTAGGAGAGGAGAATTCTGAACTGAAAGGTATTCAGTACCTTAGGATGAAATAGTACGATGTAGATTGGAGGATATTTATTATTGTTTTAGATTAAATTTCTCTTCGTAAGAAAATGTAAGGACTACATTCCAAGAACAAATGCTTTGTTATAGCTCACATTGAATTATAGATTATCATTATTAGTTAATCGCGTAAAACTGTTTGGTAGATGTTATTGTTGTAATGAAATGAGTTGAAGAGTTAAAAATGCAGCTATTATTTTCTTGATATCATGGAAATCGTTATTTCTATAAAGTAAAAATAAAACATTCAAACAATATTTCAATCTGCCTTTAGACTGATTGTCATTTCTAGTTTTGAATTTCTCACGTGGTGTCTTGTAAAAATTAAAACTACTTTCTAGAATATAATTTTGCAATAAAATATTATATATCAAATAACATTCAACGTACTTTTTGAATTAAACAGTTTTTAAAAGGTGATTCTAATCATTAAATCCTAACTACAAAAGTTTCAACAGTAAATTGTATGTCTTGTGATTGTTAAGTGCTAAAAGAACAGTAAGACGCCATAAGTGATAAAAATACAACACCAAAGAGAATTCCTTATATAATCATTGCATAGGAATAAGGAACTATTATAAAGGTTTTGAATTAATAAAAGAGAAAAAAAAATAAACAATTTTTGGTAAAATTAATTTTTCCCTTCTAAAGCTGTCAAAAGCTTACGAAATAATAGATTGCAAAAACTTGATGAATAATTACATTTATGCACTGTGATCAACTAGATATTTATGTACTGAATATATTTGATGTGAGGATTAAAAAGTATTTAACATAAGGACAATAATATATATATATATATATATGTGTGTGTGTGTGTGTGCGTATGCATGTCTTAATAAAAATAGTGTTTAAAAGATATATGAGGTTAGGGATCAAAAAGTACTTGTGTTAGAAAAATGAAATGAGGTTCAGTAGCTCCTCCCCCCCACAATCCGACCTGAGGTTATCGAATCACAACTTAGTCTTAAAGCACCGTTATTGCGGTGATTTCTTATATATCCAATGGCAGCAAAAATCGAGTGGTCATGATCACGAGGTCACGGCCTACTTTTTTTCCGTTCGGTCGTGGAATGGAGTCTTGATGTCAATAAACATCCACCGTGTAGCGAGATTGATCATCATATATCTGTTGAGGTTCAAAGTCTTCACATTGGTACTGCAAAGAGTTTGAAAAAGTGGTGCTAGCTTAGATTCTCATCATCATCCCTTGACTGGGCCACACAATTACGTGGTCCATCGCCTTAGCCTTCGTGATTGTTTATTTTCAGTACGACGTTAATAATAAAACAAAGGATAAAAAATATCAAATTCCTATTATCATGTCAATTTTTGCTTCTCTATGACATAATCTGTGATTTGAATTAGTAGGTAGTTGACAGGCGACGCGCGCATTAGTGCGTTACACTTAAGTATTGTAATGTACAAATATGTCGTGTAAGTTTTGAATTGCAGTGTATTCCAGATTGTTGTTTTCTAAGCAAAAAAGAACAGTAAAAGTATTTCCGATCGGTGCAAGGATGTTAAATTTTTAGTCAGTTTTTACGGTGCTTATGTTTCACAAAATATTTTTGTATACATGACAAAGCAATTCGTTAATAAGTTATGTAGATTATATTTTCATTCTTAAATATCTTAAAGGATTACACTTAAGTTTTTACTGCAGCCTGCGAGTACTGTACTGTGCTTTTTATGATTTAATATTAAATTTTGTTTCTTAGTATATTAAACTATATTCTGCCAGTGATATAGTGTTCTCAACTGAAACTATAATTTTACTACTTTTTATGCAGAAAATCCAACCATTTTTGCTGTCCAATCATGCTCCCAGCCCTTGTTGGTGATGAATTAGTGGGGCTCTATAGTATTAGGAATGGAGACATTGGAAATAGGAAGAAGATAACACTATAGTGTGTTTTTCCATTCACCTTTTTTTTTTTATGATGTCCGAGGGTGTAACAACCTTCGCTTTCCAAAACATTATCGCCGTAACTTAGAAATTCACCAAGATGGAAGAAAATTCACCAAAAGCAATCCGTTGTTTTGAATAATTTCACATATATAAGGATGAAACAGGTTTCATCGACTACGATAATTTGATGCAAACTCCACGCGGCAGCAATCAGATTTTGAATCGGCATCAAATGTGTGCCAGTTGTACTGTGAATCGATCAATTTATACGCCGCAGCACACTATGAGAACATCAACTTATCTTAACAACGTCATCTGTTCTGGCATAACAGCCCTTTTTTTTACAACACTCGTATGTTGAAAAAAGAGCTCTTATATTCTGCATTATCTTATAAACTAAATAATGAGCTTAAAAATACTAATCATTTAATAATTTGAATTATTATATTATTGAATTCTAAATATATCTAAAATTTATTCTTTTTCTGACTGGGAAAAATATTTAATGAAATTTAACATAAACGTTAACAAATTAAGAAAGAACAACATTAAGTGATTTGTACCGCGTCGAAGGAGGAAAAATATGGAAAAAGAGTATTAAAAAATAAAGAAAATCATTAAAGAAGGAAAAGTAAGGAAATCCTGCAGTTAAGAATTTTAAAAAAAAATTCAAGATAAACCCGAAAGAACGACATAGTAAAAAAATGTTAATGAAATAAATTCTTCGACATATAAACTTACAGATGCTAAATATAATAATTCAATTTTTACTATATTTTTAAAAAGCAAAATACGTAATCCTTAATTTAATTCTCGATAAAATGGTTCTTTCAACAAAATGTTATTTATTTTTAATAAGGAAAAAAAGGGGGGGGGGATTTGGAGATAAAAAGTGTTTAATTCAATAATAAGACAGAAACCAGTATCTCAGATCTACTTTTCTTGAGTAAATTAAATTATATTTCTAAATTTTATTTCATGCATAAGAGACATTGTTTTTATTTATGGACATGACTTTTATCGTTGAGTGTTTTTGTAATCAGTGGGATTAAGTTTATTTGTTTCCAAAATACAAGGGGAAGTTTTGCTAATTATATTTAATGAAATACATAAGAGTATTAAAATTCGAGATTTAACACATGAAAATAGCTAATTATTTTAAGTTTACAATACATAATCTTATTTCGAGTAATTATATGATCCTAAGACGTTTTGAACAACTAATTGGATATTTATTGAAGTATTAATGAATTTCCAATTATTTTTAAATTAACTTTAAATTAGAAACATAATAATGTTGATTATTTAAGCTTTAAATTGGATGACTATATAACTTTAAAGTGTTCATCATTTGGTTCAAAATTGTTAATGCCATATTAATTACTAAATAACTAATAGAAACATTATTTTAAGAATGTATTTAATTAGTAGAATATTTTAATTGTAACCAAAATGACTTCATCCTCAAGGGAAATTTTAATACTAATTAAGTTACGGGATTAAATATTTTTCTCTAAGAATGTTAAACAATTGCAAGATTTTATTTATAAGGACAGTGCATATTCAAAGTACAATTTTTGGTCAATATATTGGTTATTTTTTTGGTTTTCTATTAGAATTTAATCTTTTATCTTTAAAAATCTGATTTAATTTTGCTTCGGTTTTATTTAGAAACTGAGTTATATCTGTTATAATATTACTTCATCATGAACTTCTATGACCAGAAAGGCTCTAAAACCGGCATTTTTCATTAATACAAAACACAGTATTTAAAAATAATAAGCACCAGTGAACGTCTAATTTTATATGTATGCTTTACAAATATATATATACATAGAATATACTCTTTATAAGATTTTATATTGAGATGATATTTTTTTGCGATAAAGTGAAAATTACAGTTACTTCTAAAGAGAATTTCAGTTTCCAGAACTCTAAATACTATACCTATATTTAAGGTCTATATTATCAAAATAATTTTATATTTCCTAGTTAAGGTTATATACTGTATTAAATTCAATTTACAAAATGTCAGTATAATTAATTCTTTTGAGTTACCATGTTACGTGAAAAGTCTTACTTTTTCTTTTTATTTGAATACAATACTCTCTTGAAAGTAAAAATATACTCTAACGAAACTTTTTTGGCATATTTGTTTTCTAATTTTGAAACCTCATAAGGGCAAAAGGTATGCATTTGTAAGCAAAATTTATGTTAATTCAAAAACCATTTTCTTCATAGTTGTATTGTTACCTTAAAGCTACTATAATTTTTCTTGTATTTCCTCTATGGCGGAGACGTTTACAATTACATGAGCTAAATTATACAGATAAAAAAAAAAAAGCTGCAAAAACAGGGAAACACGAAATGAAAATTAAATTTTGGAATCACAAATTACTTTACCTCATTTACAACGAATTCTCTAAATTTAATTAATAGAGCAAAAAAAAATGTGTTAATAATTTAGAGTTCCTTTGTGAATCAACTGTATCTGAGAAAAATGAACATTCTCCTTATTCTACAAATAAATTGTATCATAAAGTTTCTTCCCCAAAGGAAAACCATCTAATCAGCTCATTGATAAATGAAATAATCATTGGAAAGTCTAAACGTTCTTTATAATTTTAATTGCTGAATATCTTTTACGTAGTAAAAATTATTAAATTATCTTTCGAATGTTATAAGTTTCTCTCGTTTGTTGATCGTTACTGTCAAGTTATTCTGAAAAACTTTTTTCATTCTTTCATTAAAAATTTAAGAAATGAAACATATTAATTATATATTATAATGATTTATAATGCAGAACAATATATATTTTATTTTATTTGCTTTAGTAACATGAAATAGAGATTTCTGTGTGCTAATGCGATTTTATATGTACACGTATTTATAAACATTTTTTTATTTGAATTGAATAATTCTATTGCAAAAATGATACAACTGTCTAATTATATAACGCATAATGTTTTGCACATTCAAAACAGTATAAAGCAAAATTATATAATTTGATTCGTTATTAATTTTAGTGAGCACATCTTACATATTAATATTTTCGCAAATTAGATTCCAGTGATTTATTATATTCATTAGATTCGTTATTCATTATATTTTTGCAATCTATACTAGAATATCATATTTTGTTAATAAAGATTATTCGTTAAATGTATGTAGTAATTTGAAGCTTTTATACGTTTAGTCCTTATCCCACTAGTTAATGATTATTGTTGTACCTGGAGGAGGCTACTTTAATTTAAATGAAATTAAGATATCAAATTTCATCCTCGATGTAACAATAGCGGAGGAGAAATTAGTTTATCTTTTTTAAAACACAAAGAATATACTTCCTCATCATAACAATTAAATTAAAATTAAAATTTGTTGAAAGTTCCATAGCTAAATAAATATTTAAAAATCGAAAAAGTTAATGTTATATAATTAAAAATCGAAAAAGTTAATATTATATAATTAAAAATCGAAAAAGTTAATGTTATATAATTAAAAATCAAAGTTAAGGTTTATAGCAATAAGAACACATAAGCTATTATTACTGTTGTCATCTTCATCACTTTGTATCATGGATGCTCTTCATTATCTAACTCTTCAGACATCAGAAATTTCAAATAAACTGTCAATAATGTCACACATTCAGTAGGGAAAATGTCAGAAAAAAGGCCACACAGTTTATTAATTATTTTCACAAACAATTTAGACCATTTTTTCTCGAATTTACATATTAACTCGTCTGAATTTCATAATTATTAACTGTTTAATCGTATATATAAACATAATAACAACTTAGCTTACCAATAACAAACCTGAGCTGTAACAATAAAGTCTTACTCGCACTTAGTAAGGCATTCTTGAATACAACATGTTCGACTCCTATTACTCTAGCCGGGAGTCATTTCTAAATCATTTTGCTCCGGACGATTGAATACAAAAATTCACTCCAATTACCTTACAAACATTTCTTAGCTGCTCGTTATTATTTACCTCTTTCATTATTCCTTTCAATTCTATTTCGCTTATATAACACTATCCCTAATTCAATTCAATACACTTCTAATCTTCATCTAATTTGCCAAATCACTTTTAGTTTGTTGAGAAAAGTGTTGCAATGTTTCGTGATTAAAATTACAAAAGTCCACAAGGTTAGTATCGAGAAACCCCAAGAAACCCAACGTCACAACTTGACCCTTGCAAAATCTACTAGATCCGTTGCTAAAGGCATACGTGTGGCTTCTATACGACGTTAATTCAAAGCAACTATTGAAGTATTTATACCAAAGGTGACTCAAGAATTTCAAAAAATATGTATGAAGCTTATTTTCTACGACGAAGGCTACCTCAAGCTTATTTTCTACGATGAAAAGACAAGCACTTAATATTTTTTTTAATAATTTTATAAGTATATTCAAACAAAAATGATTCTTAAATAACCGCAACCAGTTTTATATATATTTCCATAACAACCATGTTAACTTATTTATAGTTTAGATAATCATTTCACATCTCTATATTCTTTACATGTTATTTATTCAGTCAATAAACCAATAAAACAAAGCGACCAAGTATGGAATGTCACACAAAAGATTAAACAGCTTTACAAGAAAAACATGGCTATCCACTTGAAGAGTTCCAACAAATGTGTTTTTATACTTTACAGATTGTTGTGTACCTTGATCTTCTTCATGGTGGACAAAGTTTTAATGTAATGTTTCGAATAAATTAAGGCGATATATTGATCTAAAAGAATTCCTATTACAATCCTATGTTCTTCCACTCGCTACTGGTGTATCACAAGAAAAATTAAGAAATTTTATTGAACATCATTCGAACAGTCTCACTATAATCCAGATTTGAAAAGTATGGAATACAAAATATTTGAAATCTTCAAAGAAGTGGTAGGAGGAGAAATATATTCTTTGAATGAATAAATTCGGTACAATCGTTTCTGCATGTGTACTTCTTTTTATTATACAAGAAGTAAAAAATATTCTATATAATGTTAGAAAAAATTAAAAATTCTTAAATACCATATATAAAAAACTAAACATTTTTGAAATTCTGGTCATTAATATTTCAGAAAAAATATCTTTAAGAAAAAAATTTCGTTTATATTTGATCCGTTTTCTTGTATAGGTGTATTATATTGTTATAAAATTATAGGTAGGGAACATAGCAACAGCATATTCATTTAAACCAGTTCTATTAAAAGAGAGAGAACACTCCGGTCTCGAACTCTTCATTCGCTCAAGAAGTAGAAACCAGTTCTACTTCCGATTATCCAACCGATCATCTGTTCTTTCGCTTTGTAAGCTGTTTATCTGTGTATTTCTTTTTTTGTGTCACAATCTACTTATTTAGTTCGAGCTTGTAAATTTGTAATAAGTTTTTCAACCAACACTATCAATTCATCTGTTGTTAGAGCTTCGTGGCGAAATGCGATTCTGTCTTGGCTCACCTTTTTCTCCAAAGTCCCTGAATAATACACAGTTGGATTTGCAATTTTGAAGAAATATGTAGTTGTTCGAATGCTGATAGCAAAGTTGCGGGAAATGAAGTAATTTCTCTCCACATAAATTAACACTGTAGTATTTCATGTTTTTATGTTAGAAGTTTTGTATATGGTAATGATGGATGAAATCAGAACAGTCAAATTTGAAAATAAAATTTCTTTGAAACGGCATTTAAATAATCATTATATGTAGCAAATAAAATGTTTAAAGTTTTCTTTGTATAATATTCAGAAAAAAGATTTATGTTTTGTTATTTTATTTTTTGTTTATGTTATTTTATTTTCCCTGCATTCGACATTTCGACAGCCAATTCTCCGATTTCTCCAAATGCGTTTAAATAACTAAAGGACACATTAACATAAAAATGTGCCCAATGATACATAAAATACCTGTTTCTTTTTTACTTAAATGATTTGATTTCTTTAATCATGAACAAAAATGGTTAAATGTTTATTTTTATAAATATTTTTCAAATTATTTTATATATATGTATACTTTAATCAGAATAAGTATTAGGTGTGAAAAAAAATAGTTGATCACATGAACAGGGTAGAAAATAATTATTTTGTGAAGAACAATAACCAAAGAGAACTGTTCACCTAAAAGATTCATTTTTGGTATTTCTATTCCCAATTTATATTTATGGGTTGTACAATTTATACTTGTACATTGTATTAGGACTTTCTTTTTTTGGTGTGTTTTACTACTAGTTAAATCAAGTACATAATGATCAGATTACTGCAAATTCAAGATCTAATTCCCCTAACCTTAAGAATTCATAATAATGGCTGAATTTTAAAAGAAATTAGTTCTACTAATCGTTTCGTTTTTTGGTGTGAAAAGCCAAGTACTAAAAATAGGTGACGTCCTCATACGTTGTACATATGAACAACCAAATTTGTTTAATCCTTAATTGATAGCATTTTTCTAATTAAAAATGAAATATTCCTATATATATATATATATATAAAGAAAAATAAGAATTTTAAAGGGGGAAAGATAATAATGTAGCTTTACATTTATTAAATATTTTAAAAGTATTAAATTCTAAGCTCTAATTATGCATTCACAAACAACAAAAGGCTCCCATTAAAATTTTATAAAATATATATAAAAAGCATATCATCCATAATTTAAGCTCACCGATAAAAATAACTCTTCTTTGTACCCTATCCATCATATCCCATCAGATAACTGCAAGAAAATTCAAAATTTTGCAATCTGTGGATAAGATACTTCTTCGAGATAAATCCCTTCCATTTCGCTTTAGTTTGACGACCCGTCAAAAAAAGTCTTCAGTCGTGACTGAACAAAAAATCCCTAAAACTTTCCCTCTATTCCCTAACCTTTTGTCCCATTTCGCGCCAGTTTTTGTTCGAAAGATTTTTTTTTTTTTTCTTTACTCTACACAGAAACTAGCATTTTTTGCTGAGGAATGTAATGGAATTTTTTTAAACTTTATTTTTAAAGGATTCGTACTTTAATAGAAGGATTTAGGAGGTATAAGGTATTAGTGTTTATTTTAAAAAGGTTCCAAAGTTTACGAAAAGAATGGATTTGAACGAAAAATCCGTTCTTATTTAGAAAATGGATTCAACTCATAATAGCTTTTTGAGTAAAAAGGATGTTCTTTTTCTGATGTTCAGGTATTGTGCTGATCGCATTACAAATTATTGAAAAGTTCTTTGGCAGCGAAATGGTTTTATGAGATTAAATATTATTCTTAAAATTGAAAGGATTTGTAAGAGAATTTTCTGATATAACTTTAAATTACGGAAAAAAATTTCTTGACGCCTGAAAGAGTAAAGGAAGATTAGATACTCATAAAAAGTACAAATATTGTATCTAAATCACCTAAATACTTTCATCACCCGTTTTCCTATAATCGGAAAATATTCGACAAGTACGGCTTTTGTGCTTTTCCCTACACCTAGACATTTTGAAGGATGCTTCAAATTGTTTTCTAGATAAATCTTGCAATTGTGCTACACAACTGTAGACATTAGCGGCAATTCTTGGGTAAACTTCCAAATGACTACGGATCAAATTAAACTCTATATACTAATAAGAATTAAATAGTTCTTGTTTATGAACCAAACTTATTAAACAAAATCTTAGTTTTGTGGTAAGCAAAAAAATGCATTTTTCATACATTATATTAAATTGCCACATTAATTATTATTTTATTAATTTTGATGTTTGATTAATAATGTTTTGAGTTGAAATTAATCACCTGTATTTTCATATAATTTTGTTTGTATTATTCAAAATAATTAGTTGCACTTAAAGAATATGTAATAATAAAATTTTTCGTCACCTTCTTTTATCAGTTAGGATGAAAAAAATTCCGGCAATTATTTATGGATTCCTAATACGCCATGTATCGCTCAGTATCCACTAATTAATATTTTACATTTAATAATTTGGTTAAATTTTGTCACCAAGTAAGTAGTTTAAATCATCAAGTAGTCAAATGTTTAACTTAATTTAAATGTATTCCAGAATAATCAAAAATATATACTTATTCTACGAATGTGTAGCTTATTTTTCTTACTAATGCCAGACTGGGGAACCGAGTCATGAATAAAACTTATAAGCTGTATCCTATCAATTATTTGTTCTCAAAGGATCACTTCACTTTAAATTATGAATGTTGCTATCTCTTTCTTCCCGGCGTAAGAACACGCTTAGTCTTGTTTTTCTATTCATCACACTTTAATTTATATATTTAAAGCTAATTTGCATACTCAGAAATCGAGACTCTCAAATCAAACAATATCATAGAGATATGGATAGTGTCAGTTGAAGGGAAATATTTGCAAAAATTCCTTTACAATTATTTCTTTTGAATATAATGAATATTATTGGTTTCATTCATACAATATAAATTTTGAAACAAAACTCTCAGAAGGAGAGTAATTCTTACAATACATCTTTGTCTTGTACCTCAACCATTCCAATTTCGATTTATGGTTATAATGAACGAAAAAATTCTTTGAACAATACCAAACTCAAGGTGGACGTTTTACAATTTTTCTAGATTAATCGATTTGAAACTCAAGAGTTCAGGATAAGAAATATAATATTTAATACAAACATATAAATAGAGTGAAACTATTGTCAAGTATTAATTGTAAGATATTTCGTTAAAGGTATTCCTAAACCAAGTCAATTAAAGTTTACATGTATGATGTAAAAGGTTTAAAGCTAACAGAGTTGAGAGCGGATCATTCGGTGAAGATATGTCTCACATTCAGAAAACAAATACAGTGGCTGCACAAAGAAGGACATTCTCCTAGTAAAAGGTGCATATGTAACACAGTTGTGTGTCCAATACTTATGTCAGACATGTTAAATAATGTCCACTCTTCAACAAGAAAAATGAATTCCTATTTAAAGTGATGATTTCAGATAATGTAGTTCATAATATATATGTTTCCAATTCTATTAATGTTTCCAGTGGTCATTAATAGCAGATGTAATGCATTTAAATAAATCGCAATATGCAATGGTGGGAGGAGTGCGCCTATTGAAGGCTTAACACTACATTATCTACTATCTCGTCGTCCTTGATGCCAACGAAAAATTAACTGGATATTGTCCGATTACAGGTCAACATTTTCTTAATATGTTTGTGACCAATGGATTAGATGAATGATTTGGTTATTTGATGATTGCAATACATTCACAGAATATGTGAAGACAATGAATTACTTATTGTGCTGACTTGAGGTATTAGTTAACGCCTTATTAATTGCAAAAATATCCGATGTAAAAACTGAGCGTAGTTGTTATAACGTAGAATAAATTAATTGAAACGTATTTACTCCTTCATAACAAAATTTTATTTTAAATCCTGTAATTACTATCAAGGTATTCAAACCGTCAAAATAATTACATAAAAATAAATATGCCAAAATATTTCTTAAGTTTGCTGCACATACTTATCCAATGCTATCTTTTATAAGGTAAATGACAAAATAAACGTCTGCTGAAGCCTAATAAGACATTTAAGATTACAGGCGTATTTCTAATCGATAGTGTTATACTTCCAGACGGAATCCTGACTTCTTTTATTTAACCAACTAACTCTCACATTGAAGATATCGACTGTTCTAAGCATAATCAATATCATTTAATATTTAAATCATGCACTAAGATATAAAGTGCAAAATTTTAGGAAATTTCCCTTTTAAAGAATTTCTGATAAATAATTTACGCAATGTATAAAGCAAGCTGCGTATTATTTAATATAATTAGAAAATATTTCTGCAGCGCTGAAAATATATTTTTGCTTTTTAAACGTAATTCCTGGTAGCATTTGGGAGTATGAATGAAATTTTTAAACTTATGAAGCTCCATAGTTCGGAGAAAACTTAAATTTAAGATCAAGAATTTCTAAATAAAACTGTTATCTTATGTAGCTTCATAAACTTTAGTAAAGAGCATTAAAACTTAGCTTTAGCTGAACACAATAAATAAACACCTTAACTCGATTTGATTAATAAATCCTGCTTAGTTGTAACAGGAGGGTTGTAGGCGACAGATCTCCTAATTTGGAAATACAATCAATTTGCAACAACGACACCTGAGTTGGCATCATATCTCCAAACTTCCATACCACACCAACATCAAGACTTAGATCTCAAACAGCTACACGTGCATCACCTCATCGCCCGCGTTAAACGGCGTCTTTATTGACAAGACTTTAGCACACGATACAACGGGAGAAACTTTGGGCCTTAAGCTTGCTACTATAATCAATGGACTTCCACAGCCGTTTTTTAACACGGAAAAGTGACCAAGCCGTTTTTTAACATAGAAAAAAAACTTACTTTATATAAAAATAATTCACAAGTCATCATTGCAGTAAAATTAAGGATACCGTGTTATCTTTCTCAACTTGCCATTCTAGATCACATACCAAAAATTGTTGAACAAGCTTTATTTGTCTACATCTTACAGCATGATTTTTTTTATTCATCATCAACCTAGTAAACTGCTCATAGAACACATCTATGGGCTGAGAACATCAGCTGTCAGTGAATCATCCAATTTATCTGCTACGATTCTCAATGGGAACTAGCTCTAAGATAAAAATGTACTTTCATAACAAGTACTCCTAACGTAAAACAGCTGTTCGATTGTAACTGCAATAAACTTATATCAAACGTAACAAACACTGAAAAAGGAGTTGTAAGCTGAAATATGTTCAATTTTTAGAATATGAGATTTCTCGCATAAAAGAAACGCCCTGCTGAAAGAAATACTTTTTTTAAAAAAAAAATATAAAAAAATTTAATCGATCTCATGGCATTGATCTCAGAAGTCAGAGCGATGGAGATGTGTGTCACAGATTAAGTTGATGAATGGTTGAATTGATATCCGTCTTTCCCCGAATGTAACCGAAAGATGGATTGAGTCTTTTCGAGTGAGAGATAGCTTTTAAGATAAAATAGCATTTTCACTTACTACGAACATGCTCAAATATTCGATGAAAGACTCGATAGTATCGAACACAAATAATAATATATATGTTGAATTAGATTCTGTATAACATCACGAGTATAAGAAACTCTTATAATAATAATGCTATATCCAGCAACGAATTATTTAATTTTTGCTTAAAAATGAGACTGTTTTTAAGTATATAAAATAGTTATTTTTCCCAAAAAGGAAACCAATACTTTTTTCAAGAACATTTGTATTATCTAGTGGAAAATTACAAAAAATATTTATTTTTAAAGCTTATCCTCGATTAGATTTGTTCGGAAGATCTGAGATAATTTAACACATTCAGATTATATGTAAACTGAAAATGAATTTTAAGGTCTGGTAAATACTTATGTATTTACAATAAAAATAGTTATAAAAATATGTTTCAAATTCCTTATTTCCCCGAGGGACTTACATTCTTAAGGTAGGTACGGGCATCATAATCCTTTGCACTCTAGTGATATTTTCTTTCCCATGAAGTGTACTTCTTTGGTATACGCGGGTGAGTGATCCTTGATAACTAAGCAATCCTCTATATTTTATATCCTTCTTCTTGTAAATCCTTTTAAATTTTCTTTTATCTTTTTCAAACGGCTTTCCTTTATCTACTTACACCTTGTTTGATGCAGTATGACCACATCTGGTCCTTACGCCAATAGACTCCACTACCATCACCATCAAATTCTTTTTCTTATCAGATATGATAGTAAAAAACATATTATTGTACTTTATTAATAAAACATTTTATAAATAAATTATGTTTGTTTTATTTTAATAAAAACAAAACTCCCCTCGATTAATTAATGTTTCATGTTTTTTTTTTCTCTTTGTTGAAAAATGATAAAAAAAATAGTCAAATTATAAAGTCTAATCTTTTGGCTGAAAAATGATCACTGGAACAAAATGCTTCTTTAAGTAAAAGCATACATTACTGATAAGAATAATAACATTTAAAATACGTAATTTAAATTAATTCTAAGAATCAAGACTGAAAAATATTCATTTACGCATCAATTATGCAATTCATTTTAAAGGCACGATAAACACCAATCTAATGAATATTCCTAACTACATTTCATCCCAATGTGTGATGCTCTCTATCTGCATATCAAGACATAGGTTAGCGGGTGAAAGATAATAAATTTATCCGTGCGAAAGCGAAAAGATTTTTTTTTTTTTTCTCATTTTATTCGTGGGGGGAAAATGGTGGAAAATCTCCATTGTCAATCTACTGCACGTGTTATACTAAAGCTAAAAAATACTTTATGAATATTTTCTCGATTAAATTTGGGCCAGAGGGATGAATATTCATAGGATATTGATCCTTATTCCAATAGTGCTGGAGTTGGAAGTATAGGATCATGCAATTTATTAAATGTTATTCAGATATGTCGAGATAAAATGGTTTACAAAGTGACTGGGAAATATGATTTTCAAGGAGGTATTTTTTTCTTCTGTTTTCAGCAACGGGGGTTTAAAATAATTAGGATGCAATTTCAGATAATATGTGTTGAAATATGGTTTTTTTTTATAATTTATCGCACATCGATTCTGCAATATTTCATTTTATTCAAAAAAATTGAGTTTAAAAACGTAAATCTTTATTTGTTCAAGGGGAGTTTATACCCTTGAAAAAAAATTTCATTTATGAATTTAAAAATTAGGTTATATCATGTCATGTAATAATTCTACTCAAGAAAGTAATTTCACGTGAAAATCTGAAACCATTGTTGATTTAATTCTAAAATTTTATTTTTCTTTGAAAAAATTTAAACATTTCAAAACACTACTCATTTTTTTTCTTTTCTGTATTTTGCCATCTATGAATATTTTCATAATATTTTCAAGAATATTTTAAGTAATCTTAGGAATCAATTTTGTGATAATTTCTTAATTATGAAGATAACAAATGAAACATTAGTGTCATGCTAAAATTCAGCAAAAACAAAGATATCCTCTATATTTTAATTTTAAAAAATATTAATATTTTAGAAAATGGATCTCAAATTTTGTTACATACATTAGACATAACAAATAGAAGAAAAAGAAGTGATTGATAAATATCTGTGAAAGGAGTAGTATTTTAAATGCATTGATGCATCGAAAAAGCATAAACTGAGGAGGGAAAAAACTATTTAAAATTTATAACTTTAAGAAAATAAATATTATGTACTTTAATCAACCGGAAATGTCATTTCACGTAATTAGTAATATGTTTTTCTTAGAAGTAATAACATTTTCACAAAAATTTATTACAACTTTTTAATAACTGATCAGGAAATTTTTAAGGAATTAATTGCAATTGACGAATGGAAAAAACGAAGGAAAATGTAAATTAATAATAAATAAAGCCACTTATAAAATTGTATGTGCTTCATATAATATCACAATATTTATTTATACGAAACTATATAATGAATTAAAGCATCAGTTATGAAATATCTAATATTAATTGTCTTAATTTAAATATTATATATACACACATTTTACAAAAATATATGTTACAAATTATCATTCCTCGTTAACATACCTATTTATACCTCAAAAGTATCCAGATTCATATGTTATTCTTCCCTTTCTTCGTTAATATTTTTCTTTTAAAAACTACTTTCTTTACCAATTTACGTGTATGCAGGCATTTAGGGATTTTTCGTCTCATTCTAAGCAAAATTTATGTGTTGTAAAATTTCAGGTACCTTAAAATAATATTTTCTGTGGTAAATAATCTATTATTTCTGTGGTATTGATCTATTATTTCACGTAATAATTCCATTGATATTAATAACCGGAAATTTATGTTAGTATAAATTACTTTTTACACTTCTACAATTTAGTTTAATTTAATCCCTGTACATTTAGTTTCAAATAAATAAGTTTATTCAATAACATTAGTTTGAAATGAAGAGTTTGTTCTCTTAAGATAATTGAGACATAAAATGCTATAAATTTTGCATTTTTTTTTCATTCCCTCAGGAGGTATCTTTACCTTCTTCAAGTAAGGTCAAGTGTTTTGGAACACTCAAATAACGTAGACCTGTGTTACCCCTAGTGGTTCTTTTCTATATTTTCGAATATCCCTTTTGTCAACCAACTTTTTACCTTTCTCTCATTTTTTCAGCGTCTACAACATGTCAGTTTCACCTTGTTTGGCACAACATAGCCATATCTGGATCTTGAGCCATTAAACTTTAACATCTCTCCCTTACTTCTATTTTGATGTTAAAAATACGTCGCTGATTTCATTGACATATTATTTATGAGAATTTGATAAATAGAATGCTTGAAAATTAAGTTTTGAAACTGTAAACAAAAGTGCCATTCTTTGAGAAAAATATCTGGGCTTACGATTTTTTCACAAAATGTAATGATTTTAATAAACTTTTCTGCACAAAATCTATTTTATTTATATTTCATTTATTATATTATAATATAATATATTATATTATATTATATTATATTATATTATATTATATTATATTA